>CAWUFW010020474.1:0-150480 GCA_963921515.1 Calotriton arnoldi | reverse complement strand
ACATAGTGGGCTCAGATCACAGCCCATGGCTGTTTAGTTTTCTGAGTGAGTGTGATGGCAGTTTGGCTGTCACTACAGGCCACAGTGCACACATGTGACTGTGATCCACAGTAGGGTGTACATCCAAATTTGTAATCGCAGAGGGCTCATCATACAGGCTACTGTCGCCACAATGTGGGCTCCTTGTGCATATTGATGGAGTGGGTCTGTCTCTTGCTGTGTTTGTTGCTGTGCAGCCCAGCTTAGGTCACATGAGTGTGTTGTGGAACCACTCATGTCACAATGGCTGATTGCCCACATAGAGGTAGCCAGTTCCTGTGGGACTTCTGGATGTCAGTGTGTACACATATATCTGTTTTGAGTTAAACTCCACATGATGTGTGTCGTACTAGCCTGAGTACACTGAGACACACACACATGTTGTGTTCATTATGCAGTGTGGGGCTGGCTGGTTGTGTTTGTGCACCTGCACCCATGCATTGGTATGGCTTTTCCGGACATTGCCTGGAAGTCGGGTGTAGGTATTGCCGTACTGTCCCTGGGACTCCTACCTCATCATTCGGCGCATTCTTCATGGTTATTATGTTCCATTGCTGCCATGGTATGGGTCTTGATCACCTGATGGCTGCACTCTACACAGGATTCCTTGGGATGTGTGTCTGTTTGTGTGCATATGTGTGTATGCATTCTGGGGGCCACTACTTACATTGTGTAATTGTACATTGGAGGCATTGTCAGCCCCCATGTGCACTGCTACTCTGCACATGTCAGAGGGATGTTAGTCGACGCTGGACACTTCCACTCAACAGATCTGTGTTTGTTTGCAACACACCCACTACTTAGCCACTACATTGCTTGTGGTGTTACGACCAGGAATCTGACATGCAGATTTGCATTGGCTGTCATTTTTGGACAAGCACTCACATTTAGCTCACTGAGGTGGGGTGGGGTCTTGCCCCATTGATGCAATGTTCCCGATATGTATGGATTTAGGATGCCACACTCACCTTTTGGTCGGAGTAGGGTGGGAGGGATCAAGCCCCATTAGCACGATGTACCACGTTTGGTGGTGTTTTTGACAACACATCCACCTTTTGCTCACAGATGTTATGTGAGTTACAGTATGTGTTCCCTTTCAGTGTCACTGTTTCTGGGACTTCACACACAATACACAATCTTGGCATGATGGTAGGGTGAGGGGTGTTTGGCATACAAGCTGTATGGGTGGGAATGCTGGTAGTGATAGGCATCCCCCCTTGTAGGAAGAGTATGCTGGTAGTGATAGGCATCCCCCCTTGTAGGTAGAGTATGCTGGTAGTGATAGGCACTCACCCCCATGCAGGTAGAGTATGCTGGCAGTGGTAGGCATCCCCCCTTGTAGGTAGAGTATGCTGGTAGTGATAGGCATCCACCCCCTATGGGCTGGAGGATGCTGGTAGTGATAGGCACTCACCCCCATGCAGGTGGAGTATGCTGGTAGTGATAGGCATCACCCCCTTGTAGGTAGGGTATGCTGGTAGTGATAGGATCCTCCTCCATGTAGGTTGGGACTGCTGGTGGTGATAGGCATCCCCCTATGGGTTAAGGACTAGGCATCCACCCTCTATGTGCAGGAGAATGCTGGTAGTGATAGGCATCCACCCCCTATGGCTGGAGGATGCTGGTAGTGATAGGCACTCACCCCCATGCAGGTGGAGTATGCTGGTAGTGATAGGCATCCCCCTTGTAGGTAGGGTATGCTGGTAGTGATAGGCATCCACCCCCATGTAGGTTGGGACTGCTGGTGGTGATAGGCATCCCCCTATGGGTTAAGGACTAGGCATCCACCCCCTATGGGCTGGAGAATGCTGGTAGTGATAGGCACTCACCCCCATGCAGGTGGAGTATGCTAGTAGTGATAGGCATCCACCCCCATGCAGGTAGAGTATGCTGGCAGTGATAGGCATCCCCCCTTGAGGTAGAGTATGCTGGTAGTGATAGGCATCCACCCCCTATGGGCTGGAGGATGCTGGTAGTGATAGGCACTCACCCCCATGCAGGTGGAGTATGCTGGTAGTGATAGGCATCCCCCCTTGTAGGTAGGGCATGCTGGTAGTGATAGGCATCCACCCCCATGTAGGTTGGGACTGCTGATGGTGATAGGCATCCCCCCTATGGGTTAAGGACTAGGCATCCACCCCCTATGTGCTGGAGAATGCTGGTAGTGATAGGCATCCCCCTTGCAGGTAGAGTATGCTGGTAGTGATAGGCATCCCCCCTATGGGTTAAGGACTAGGCATCCACCCCCTATGGGCTGGAGAATGCTGGTAGTGATAGGCTCTCACCCCCATACAGGTGGAGTATGCTGGTAGTGATAGGGATCCCCCCTTGTAGGTAGGGTATGCTGGTAGTGATAGGCATCCACCCCCATGTAAGTTGGGACTGCTGGTGGTGGTGATAGGCGTCCCCCCTATGGGTTAAGGACTAGGCATCCACCCCCTATGGGCTGGAGAATGCTGGTAGTGATAGGCACTCACCCCCATGCAGGTGGAGTATGCTGGTAGTGATAGGCATCCACCCCCTATGGGCTAAACACTGCTGGTAATGATGGGCACCCCCCCCGCCCTATTGGTTGTGCCTGCTGGTAGTTATGGCTATCTACCCCATATGGGTGTTGAACTTGCCGTCTGCGGGGTACGCGTCGATTCCTGTTGTTCATTCGGTCATAGACGTGCAGTGCAGGGATGACATGCGTGATCGGATACATGCTTGGTTCGTCTCGTACCCACTGTTCGTGTTGTGGCGCGAATCGACGCGAAGAGACTCCTGTTCCGGATGCTGAGACGTCCCGTCAGTGGTGAACCGTTCGGCGCGTAGAAAGTGCGCATCGTACTTGCCCGGCCGGAAGCTGCTGTTTAAATGCCTCCGGACGAGTCGATTTCAGCAGTTATGGTTCCGGCTCGTACGGAAAATGTTGCTGATTTCGGAGCCTACGGCTCGGTCGGCAATCGGACACATTTGCGCATCGTACTTCCTTGCCCGGACGGATCGGCTCCGGGACCGAGTGGGTCGTAAGGTAAGGCTACGGACGGCTCTCGGAGGGCTGTCCGACCCGGATCGGATTCGGCCCCTAACTATTATTACACAAAAAACAAACATAAAACATATTAAAATATTACAATAACGATATTTTAACATAACGATATTTTTACATTCGATATTTCAAACTTTGATATTTTATACAACACTAAAAATCGATATTTTTAACATCGATATACACAACATCGATATTTAATACTATCGGTATACTAAACTCGATATTATTGTATGTCGATATTAAGAAATCGATAATATGTCTGTTTACCTACAAGCAGAACATACAGGTAATTGTTTGGTAGAGTTAAACTGTGATGCATCTTGCACATTGTCGTATAACAACATACCTTACCCATGGCTTCTTTTGTTGCAGGTTTTGCAGACAGTACCACACACACTTAAAAGGGCATATGTGAGTACAAGCACACCAATAGGTAATTGTTCTAGTAGAGTTCCCTTGTGATGCACATGGTATATTGCTACATCACAATGTGCCATAACAATCTTTACTTCTATTGCAGGCTGTACGGACGGTGCTACATGTAAGTTTGGAAGGGCAGGACAGAAAACAGAAAAATCCAGGTAATTACATTATGTTTTGCCGGCGATGCCTCAGTACTGTGTGACAAATTGCATTCATGAGCATAGGCACCAACTGTAGCCATGTTCCTTTATTTTGCAGGCTTTGTGGCATAGCAGGCTAAAACTGGTTGGCACAAAAGTGTTCAAGCGTAAAGCTGCAACTTCTGCAGAGTGCAGTGCTTCACCACAAAGAAAGAAATGTTGCCTTCTATTCAAGGACGAGTGGATGAAGGAAATTGTGGAGACTGAGACACAGACAGCCGCGGCCCGTGCTGGTATGTGCGGTGGGGCCTGGTGGGGCCCGGTGGGGGGGGGGATGTCGACGGACGATGACAAGGGGAAATTAAATAAATAATTAATTTTCCCTCGTCATCGTCCGTCAGAATACCCCCCCACCGGGCCCCACCGCTCTTACCTGCACGGGCCACGGCTGGACACAGAAGTCACGAAGCAAGGTACGCGTGCAACTCAGGGAACTATTTCAATACAGTCCAGACGTGGGCTTGATTTGCAAAGCATGTGCTGAAGCCAAGATTGTTGGGGACTTTTCTACAGGGAAGAAATGGAGTGATGGCTGGAAACTGCATTACATGAAACGCCAGTTGAGGTGTCAGGGGCGGTGGGTTGAGGTTCGAAGTTTTGGTAGATTTTGGTGATCTTGTTGTGGAAGAAGTACGCCAGGGTATCACAGATTTCCTGGAAGTGGGTGATGATGTTTTTGGTGGCTGAAGCTTGCAAAACTCTCTGACGATGTTGAAGAGTTCTTTGCTGTGGTTGGAGCTGGCTTCGATGCTGTCGGTGAGAGTAATCCTTTTCATCTTTTTCAGAAGTTGGTGGTATGGGATGAGGGATGGCTCGGTCCATGGGCTCCTTGGTCGGGCGCCATCTTCTTTCAAGACGCATTCATGTGCGTTTAGTTCTGCGGTATACCAGCTGGCTTGTTTGGAAGGTTTCCTGAGTTTGGTGGACTAGACAGGGGCGACTGTCAGCACAGTCGTTGATCCAGGTGGAGAGGTTCTTGATGGCTTGCTCTAGATTGGTAGAGGTGTCAGGGTGGGCAGCAGTGCGGGCATAGGTCCACTGGGTCTCAAACACTTTGTTACAGCTGCGGTGGTGGGTGCTGGGTGGCTTGGTGGTGGAGACGGGTGATCCCGTGATAGTGAAGTGGATGATGGTGTGGGATGTCTAGATAAGCTCGGTGACATGGCTGTACTTGAATCCATCGCTGTCCGTGAAGATGGGGTCGAGTATGTGTCCTGCGATGTGTGTGGGGTTGATGACAATCTGGGTGAGGCCGATGTTGTTCATGCTATCCAGGAGGTTTGCAGTGTTGGTGTTGTGGGGTCATCAAGGTCAAAGTTAAGGTCTCCGAGGAAGATGTAGTGTTTGGAGTCAATGGTGAGCAGGGCGATAAATTTGGAGATGGAATCGTGAAAGCTGGGACGAGGTCCTGGAGGTCTGTAGGCAAGGATGCCTCTGATGGGTGGTTTGCCGTTGGTTTGGAGTTGGAAGTTGAGGTGTTCCATGAGCTGGGTGGTGTCGTCCATGGTGATGATGCAGAGGATGGTTTCTTTGTGAATGATGGTGATACCACCTCTGTGTTTGTTGATGTGGTCCCAATGTGCAATCTTGTAGCCATCCGGTGCTGCTGAGGCAATGTCGGGCGCAGAACAGGATTGAGCTAAGTCTCGGTGAGGAAGACAATGTCGGGGGTGAGGTAGGTGATGGTATCTCAGATCTCTGTCACATGCTTGCAGAGTGATCGGGCGTTGAGAAGGAGCCAATGGAGTTGATTCAGTGTGGGCACGGAGGGGGACGGCGTGCATGCGGGTGCTTTGGTGTTGCTGGAGAAGAGGCAGTGCCGCAGGTAAATGGTCCTCCCATTGAGCGAGGCAAGGTGCAGCAGCAGTTGTTGTTGTGGGGTCCAGGGCTCAGAGCTTGGAAGCAGTGTATCTTCGGGTGTCAGGAGAGCCAGGGTTCCCATGTCGATGGGTGCAGTCCAGGCATGGATGAGCGCTGACTGGCTTGCCTTTGGCACACCTGCTGCACGCGCTGGGCACAGGAGTGGTGGGTGGGGGAGCGGGAGGCGAGAGGAAAAAACAGCTGTAGAAAACAACAGTAGTTGTTGTTGTGGGGTCCAGGGCTCAGCGCTTGGAAGTGGTGTATCTTCGGGTGTCAGGAGAGCCAGGGTTCCTGGCGATGGATGCAGTCCACCACAAATGAGGGCCGACGGGCTTTCCTTTGGCACACCTGCTGCACACGCCAGACGCAGGAGTGGTGGGCAGGAGGCGAGAGGAAAAAACGACTGCAGAAAAGAGCCGGAGAGTGGCGCAACAACAGGCAACTGATGCAAAGTAGCAGTATACAGTAACAAAGTACAGTTACAAAGTAAACAGTTTGCAGACTAACAGTGAACAAGCAAAAAGCACTGAGGTCGAGGGAGCTGGTACAAGGAACCTGCTCAATGGAGCCATGCTGCAGCCTCCATTAAGTAGGCTGGGAGGAGGGAGAGGCACAGAGGCAGTGGGCGGGGCAGCGAGGGATAAAAAGTGGGAGAGCAGTGCAACAACAGGCAACAGATACAAAGTAGCACTATACAGAAACAAAGTATGGTTACAAAATAAACAGTTTACAGATTAAAAGTGAACAAGCAAAAAGCACTGGAGGTCAAGGCGGAGTGAACGGCTGTTCGCTCGGGGGAGCGGTGACAAGGAGCCTGCTCAATGGAGCCGCGCTGTGACCTCCATTAAGTAGGTTGGGAGGAGGGAGGGGCACAGAGGCAGTGGGCGGGCTGGCGGGAGGCAGGAGGAAAAAAACGGCAGGAGAAAACAGTGTGAGAGCGGTGCAACAACAGGCAACAGACCATGACCCCCAAGCGCGACTCTGATATGGTGAGGAAGTAACCAGCAATCTCACATTTTTGAGTTGGCTTTTAAGCGATACCAAGAAAAGCATGGCCTGCCTTAAGAAAGACCATCATGGCGTCATGTGTAGTAGAAATTCAGGCTGGCACTCAATCATCGTGCACTGCTGATACGCAGCTAGTAGTAGTTTTTTAGCTTTACTACATTGGCATTTTGATGGTAAGAAAAAAAGTAAATTGACCATGTAAGCCATCATGCTGCCTATCATTGCGGCAAACACACCACACTGCCCAACACAGCAAGCGTTAATGTGAACTACAATAATAATTGGAGAATTTGCACCTTTTCCTTCCAAAAGCCAATTTCATTGAAGCTCACCTTGTCCAAGTCCTAGGCATAAGTGAATGCCCACGTTAAACCATTGAATCCCGGATTCTTGGGCAAACTTGGCTTAAGCTCGAGGTTGATTCACCTACTGATAATATCAACTTTTATTAAACATATTTAGGAATAGCAGATCGAGAACTCTCTCTTGCATGTTGTGACCATAAACACAATGGAATGTTTAGGAGCATGTTGTAACTACAAATGTTAAGCTCGGAAGAGTTCCGTAGTGCCATGGACTTTTAAAAGAATATCGTGTTGTTATGTTCCTCAATGGAAAGCATGTTGTTCTCTTGAAATATTAAGTTGTATTCATTTTAACGCATAAAGAGATGTTTAGAGAGAGGATTGTTGAGCACCAACTCTCGCTTTAATGTGATAAGTTGAATATTTTGCATTAAGTGTGTGAATTACCAATTAAGTTTATAAAGTTTTACATTGGCCCTGTAACATTCGTCAGACATGAGTTTAAAGACCAATTAAAAGTAGGCTGGCATTCCTCCAAGGGATGTGTGGAAAATCTAGGGGCTTTTGGGAGCACTGTAAGTGCGCTGTTCTTTAGGCATTGATGACAATTGGATAGTTTCAAGGTCAGTTTTAGAGCCTAACAGCAAACAAATGTTTATAAGCGGAGCATCAGCCACACAGCCACGTCTAATACCTAATTGTAATCACTGGTATTTCTACAAGAGCCCAGATACGTCAGAAACGCAAGTGCTTCAGCGGACCCCCACCATAATCAATGCGGTCCATCTGAAAGAACAACAGGATATCATGTTTAGCTTGAAACTGTGTTATTACAGGACATATTAGCTCCTAGTAATTGCACATTGTCCCATAAATCCACCACTGCCCGCTGTCAGAATACAGCTGCTCCATGCCATTGAACATATAATCCTAAGCAGTACAACATCACAGCTCAGAAGGGGTCCACTGTTTACACATATGCTCCATGTCAGTGCATTATTACCCAGTCTATATAATTCCAGCATTGCACTCACTGTTCAGTCGCCATGTACAGCATGCATTTTCTAGTTCATAATACCCAGTTGACATTCATAGGTCAATAAATACATTGGGGCATATTCTCAAGGAACTATCGCCGAGTTAACAGCACTTTATCTCAGCCAAAGTCGCGATAAAATTATCGCCCCATTCACAAGCTGGTGCAAACAGCCGCTATCACCAGTTTACCTGTGATAGCACCCGCAAAAAACATCGCCACAGATGAGCCCGGCAACTATCGCTAATGAGATGCAGAGTAGGCGTTCCCGAGCAAAAAGCCGCGACAACACCACAACGCAACATTCTCAACGACCAACCAGATCGGCGATAAGAACACAAAACAGGTGATACGGCGCGTTAGCAGCAGGAAATTAACACCTGCTCTGACCTGGTGCAAAGTCGGACGACAACCTGCACCAGAAAAGGGAGCCCAGCCCACAGCCACACCTGAAGAACAGCAGATGCCATGGAGCTACTCATCATGCAGCTCGGAGACCCAGCAGGGCCACAACACCCACCGCCACCACCCCCAGGCCCGCCAACCCCCCTCCGGGCCCCCAAAGAGGTAGCGCAGACAAAGACAGCGGACCTTCAGGAAACGCACCAGCCTCACAGACTTAACCCCAGAGAATGTCATTGCCCACAACAGACTCAAAAGGACAACCATCCTCCACATCCTGAACATCATTGCCCACAGGCTGACGGCACCAACACAGCGGACAACCAACATCCCACCTCAGACAAAGCTGCTGGCTGTGCTGCACCTGTTGGCCTCTGGGACATTCAACCAACAACCGCCAGAGTCAGAGGAGTCTCACAGCCAGCCCTATCCAAGTTCCTCAAACCTGTCCTGGATGCCATCATCAGCTTGGTACCCCAGTACCTATACTTCCCACACACTGCGCAGGAACAGCTGGAGACCAAGCAAGGCTTCTACGCCATAGCTAGATTCCCGCACGTGTTGGGAGCAATTGTCTGCACACATGTCCTACTTGTGCCCCCTGCCGACACTGCACACAATTACCGCAACAGGAAGCACACGCATTCCATCAATGTGCAGGCAATAGTGGACCACCGGGGACTCTTCACCAATGTCGTCGCCAACTACCTAGGCAGTGTGCATGATTCATACATCTTCCGACAGTCCATCATCAACTGGCGCTTCCAGGATGGCACCTACGGAAATGCAGTGCTTGTTGCTAAGTACCAAATGAACACACCCCACACCTCAACTCCACAATCATGCAACTCACAACTCTGGGAATGCACACGTTACAAACTCACATACAACATGCCCACCCACCATACACGACAGCACAACGTACTGCGGTAACCTGGGCTAGACATGTACATGAGCCATCAATGGCATGGCACCTCAGCCACACAATAGCAGTATGTGGGGAGAGGTGGAAACCAGGCATGTGCGAAGGAGGCAAGTGATCCATGAATGCGAATGCACACAATGCCAAGTGTGGCATGGAAGTGCTGGACAGACTGCAGTATGCAGACCACAGACATATCCATGTCGACATATACTGCTGGTGGTGGTAGTGTTGTGGTCAGTGGGCGCAACCATGTCCCCCCAGCAAGTGGGGAAGATCTCGGAAATGTAGCTTGTTACGTCCCCCCTGTAAGCGTGTGCGGAGTGGGCTTGCCCGGCGTACGCCAGGCTAGCGTAGGGGTGTGAATAAAAAGCACGTAGCCCTGGGCGTGGTTCTCGTCCGGAATGGCCAACGTGGCTGCCAGGGCGGCGCCTCTCACCCCGCCACGAGGCCGACGCCGTGTGCGGTGGTGCCTGCGATCTTGTGCGCCTGCCGCACCCCGGGCCGCTGGTCCCCGAACCAGTCTCGTCCGCCCCTGCGCATCCAGGCCTCACTGCTCACCTGCCGACACCGGCGTGTCTCCAAGAGGGCCCACCACATGCCGGTGCTAGCTCCAAGCCAGAGGCCCGCGACCTTGGCAGCCTCCTCAGACCATCACGGCCTCCGCAAGCAAGGCCCGCAGTGCTCCTTTTACGGTGACGTACTGCACCGACATACACAGTGGTCAAGTAGGTCACACATTTGGAACTGAGTCTTGATTACACAATGGCAGAGTACATATTTATGGCTTAATTTAAATCCCTATACTCCCTTTGATGTGGTGCCACCAACTCTGTGCATAGCATTCCGACCACACGTGTCTGTGGGCCCTTGCAGACTTCTGCCTTCGGCCTACACAGCGGTCCAGCAGGCCTCACACCAATCCAATACAGTCCGTAACAGGCAGGACACGGCATCGTCGCAGGGTGCACACCTGCTCAGCTCTGGTGCCTCCACCTCCGTCAACCATGAATCTTCTCCACATGCCATTTCAACGCCGTGTGTTAGAGATCCAGGAGGAGCTGGCTGAACAGCGGTTGCCCCGCGCTGACCGCTGCCTCCGGCACACACTGCGGTCGAGTAGGACACACAATTGGAACTGAGTCTTGATCTGTTCATTGCAGAGTTTATATCATTGTACAGGCATCATCGCAGACTGCATCCCCTTCCAGCCATGGGGCCACTGACTCTGTGCCACAGGAGTCATGGACACTCTCTGGTTGAACGTTGATGGCGTCTGAGTCTATGGCCTGGGGGTTGTCTTCATCATTATGTAGCTGATACTGACATTGTGGGAAAAAGGAGACTGTAGCATTCAACTCCTCCATATTGCCTGTTTCTGCTTGCTTCTGCCCTCTGCATGATGCACCGAATGGACACCTTCCACTGTCCCCCGTAACACTCTGCGACATTCTCCTTGGACATCAACGAGGACCCGCTCAGCTCTCGTGGCCCTACCTCAGTACATCGCAAGTCACCATCCTGTGGCGGTGTGCCTGTGCCGGCCGCTGAGCATCTGGGGCCACCGACTCTGTGCAGCTCAAGTCATGGACCCTTGTTGTTTGTACTTTGAACTCCTGATTGTCTGATCACTGTTGTAGTTGCCAGCACCAACCAACCCCTGAGGGGTGGCTTACACTACCCAACACCCATCCAGCACAGGCGTCACTGTACGTGTGACCCTGGCAAGTAAAGGTGCCGGGCACACGTGCCCGTAGCCAGTTCCACAAATTATCTTAGTGTGTCCGTGTGGTCATTCTGTATGCATGTGGGCCACGGGCCATACCACATTACATTGTGATGTGTACAGCGTGCGCAACCTTGTCACCTCAGGCAGTGGGGTGGACCTGGGACATGTAGCTGTGTCGGACACCCCCTGTGAGGGAGTGGACCGGCGTACAGCAGTACGGCGTAGGGGTGTGGTCATTCAACACGTGGCTCTGGGCGTCGTTAAGTTTAGGCCTTGCCAAGGCAATAACTAATGCGTGTGTCTCAGGTGTAATGTCGGCGCCACCCGTCACGCAATATACAATGCTGCTATGTAGCATGCCCCCGGAGTACGGGCTCGGCCGAGGGGTAAATGAGGGAGCGCAAGCCCGCTCAGGGTCAGGGATCAGACATGCCAACTGTTGTGAGTGTCGCTATTTCCGCAGCATAAGCCAAAGGTCTACCCTCAACTGCATGGTGAGTTCAGCCAGGCATGAACTCTACATCTGTGTCCGCCCTGTCCTTACCATAGGCCTACAGACACGTGTCCATCCACCTTCAGCGCACAACATCACTGTGACGTTTTAAGGCTTGTGGACATGCGCAGACAGCCATGACAATGGTGTGCCGTAGGGGTGCAAGTGATGCAACCGCGCTGCGCACACTAGTGAATGGGCTCGTGGGGAGGGAGGAGCAGCAGTGAGGCTACGTAATACACATTGATGCCGCTCATTTGCAACAAGCAGTACATGTCATGCAGGAATCACAAAGTCACACATATCACACACCAATGAACCACTGAGCCTGCCAACACATCATGCAGAACCAACTATTGACTCATGTCTCTCTGCACTGTCACAGGTGACTAAGGATATGCACTCTACGCTTGGATGATGACACCCCTCCGAGCCCCGAACACACAGGCCCAGAGGCAGTACAATGCGGCCCACAAACGCACATGGGGCATCGTGGAACGCACATTTGGCGTGTTGAAGTCACGTTTCAGGTGCCTGGACGTCACAGGTGGGAGGCTCCTGTACAGCCCAAACATCGTGTGCAAGATGATCATTGCATGTTGTGTGTTGCACAACATATGTGTACGCAGCAAGGCCCCATGGATACAAGTGCCAGATGCACCGGACGATGATGATGAGGATGAGGCAGGTGGACCACACCCCACTGCAGCCGCAGCAGGGATTGCCCGTAGGAACACCATCATTGACAATTTCTTCACATGAGCACGTCACATTGTGACAGTCCTTGGCAATCATGGGACAGTACAAAATTACCACAGGCACCGCATGTGCTAATAAATGCATTCAAAATACACATTCCCTGAGTGCATGTCACTCATCTGTACAGGCACATCACTCAGACAAGTGTGAGTGCGACATGTATTGCTGACAATTTTATGATTTGTTCATGGATGGTGGGTGTGTCACATCTGTGCAGAGGGGCTGTTTAGGGTGTCACATATTCAGACTGCCAGTTCTGTGTGTCGCAGTTAGTAGGGAATCCCACTCTTCGGCGTTTCACATGTGTCCAAAATCATTCCATTTTGGCTGCCATTTGTGTCCTACAGGTGACAACAGGGTTCCTTTTGGGGTCAGATATGTACCACCATGATGCAGGGATGCCCCCTGTGGCTCAAGAACCACAACATGAGCAACATGTACGTAAGCGGGAGTCACTGCCCCTACATTCGTACACGCTTTCATGGTGGATTGATCATGGTCATGACACGTCTGTGTGCAGGAGGGGTTGCTTGTCCCTCTGCAATGTGAAGGGGAGATGCGGTTTCAATGTGTGTTCCATGCATGTTTCAGCATTGGCGCAGTTTACATGCAGACTGCATGTCAATGTACATTGTGACTGAGGAGATGCCTATTTGATGCGGGACAATGGTCATTTGTTCTTCGTCAAGGATGTGTGGTTGTGCTCGTACATTGTCATCTCACCGTTTTTTTACTCTGCTTTTATGGTGCATTTTCCCGCATGACGCGTGGGAATTGCAGGCCTATCGCTGGTTATCGCTGATTTTTGTATCGCGATTGGCATCATCGCTACTATTTTCGCGTTCGTGTTTCCCGTTTTTTCGGCGTCGCGTTGATTTTAACATGTTCATTTGACGCGTTATCGTGGGACTCTCGCATGGGGCCGCCGTGTTGTGAATACCAGGTTAACACTGAGTTGTTTTCCCGCGATAGACTGCGATGTGCAGGGTTGCATTCAGGTAATTTTGCGGTAGTTATCACACGTTCTTGAGAATATGCCCCATTGTCCTTTGATATACACATTGACATTTTCCACAATGCTCATATTTAGCACACAGTAGCGGACTCCATAGGATCCACATTAGCATATCATGCCAGATTCACTGTTGTCCCATTTGCAACACTTTACCTTTTGAAAGAATGCCTGAGCTAAGGCACACAAAGTCATATTCTACAATGCACAAATTAGCACTTTTTAACACATGTTTCAGGACAATTATCCTGAAACATGTATCTAGACATACATAGCCCTGGCTGCACCAAAAATGGTGAATACTTAATACTTTCAATTTAAGTAAGTTATATCATGCATCACGTTTTCCACGATGCATCTGAGTGAACTGGGTGCTGGAATATCAATCAATCAATCAATCACAGAATTTGTAGAGCGCACTACTTACCCGTGAGGGTCTCAAGGCGCTGGGGGGAGGGAAGGGGGGGGATGCTACTACTGGTCGAACAGCCAGGTCTTGAGTAGCCTCCTGAAGGTCAGCAGGTCTTGGGTCTTTCGTAGGCTTAGTGGAAGTGTGTTCCAGGTCTTGGCGGCGAGGTGCGAGAAGGATCTGCCGCCGGTGGTTGTTCTTCGAATGCGGGGGACGGTGGCGAGGGAGAGGTCGGCGGAGCGGAGCTGGCGGTTGGGGACGTAGAAGAAGAGTCGTCTGTTGAGGTAGGCTGGGCCAGTTTTGTGGAGTGCCTTGTGTGCGTGGGTGAGGAGTTTGAAGGTGATCCTCCTGTCGACGGGGAGCCAGTGCAGGTTCCTCAAGTGGGGGGTGATGTGGCTGTGGCGTGGTACGTCGAGGATCAAGCAGTATGCTCCCTACCCCCTTTGTCGGACAAATTAGAACACTCATAATGCACCTGATAGCTCACTGTGTTAGATACCAAAAAAACTCATGAAGTCCAGTGTCAGATTCCGTAAGACCACGGCTTGATTACAATATCAGATTCCATATCAGCCCTATAAGTTTATAGTGGAAGACCCAGTTCCATAGCACTCAAATTATCACTTTTTCATAATGCCTCAAATTTAGTACAGGTATGGCAAGATTTCTCCATTTTTCAGGTCTAAAATTCTGTACCGACCACTGCCAAACTGGGAAGTAAGGCGAAACTGTCAGTGGGAGCAGGCCTATGGTCTGTCTCCTACCAGTGTTGCGGCTTAAAGAAAAACTTGCTGTTGCCTGCGTACAGCTCACTCCACTCACCTCTCTGTGAGTGATGTAATTCTCCATGGGCAGGGGTCAGCAGTACGGCTCATTATGGCTCAGCCAGAGATTACTTTTATAAGAAATTGGTTACTGGTTGACAGAGCTGAAACCCTTCTAGAGCAGCAACTACAACTCTTCTCACGGTGAAGTCACAAGCACACTCTAAATTAACCTGTGCTCAACCCTCGCGTAGCTTGGCATAGAGCAGTCAGGCTTAACTCAGAAGCAATGTGTAAAGTATTTGTGCAAAACTTCAAACAGTAATACAGAGAAAACACACCACTAAAGGATCCCACAACACATTTAGAAAATAAGAGTAATTTTTAATACATAAAACAAGACCAAAACGACAAGAATCAAATTAGTAGAACCATAGATATTCAATTTTAAAGGTTTTAGTGAAAAGAGAGCCAAAAGGCGTAAAGTGCCAACTCTGGATATCTGGTCGCACCAGACCAGAACAAAGTGACACGTTCAGGTTGACCACGATGGAGCATGGGTCAGCTATAGTAACCCTGGGAGGCCCCCTGGACAAAGTGCCCTAAATCCTGGTTTGCGGAAGGTAGCGAGGATCTGCGTCGAAGATGTGCCGCGCAGCCGAAGCGATGCGTCGGTTCTAAGATGTGCCGCGGCTGCGGTGCGAGGTCCTGCATCATCGTCAAGGATTCTGTTGATAAGGGCTTGCGATACAAAGTCCGGATTCGAGGATGTGCCGCGCAGTTGAGCCAAAGCATTGGTTCTGAGGGGCTGCAAGGCTATGATGCGGAGTCCGACATTTGTAGTTGAGGCTGACATCGACGATGGATGCGAGAGCCTGCGACGGTTCCGAACCACACAGTAACAGCGATTTGTCCGTTCTGCTCGGGGCTGTGCAGCGCAGCATAGGAGATGCGTCGGCTCTGCTGGATCCACAGAGACGGGCAGAGCACCTTAGGCCCACTTCCAAGGGTTCAGGACTGGGGTTGCACCACTTGGCAGGGTAGATTCACAGATGGCAGAGTCCAGTTGCTGAGTAAAGGTTGTTGGAGCTTTCTGTCCCTGAGGCTGAAGTCAGGACTCCAGCCGACTAGTCCTTGGAGTCACTCTGGGGTTCTGGGTTCAAGAGATGCAGATCCAGTCCTTCTTACCCAGGCAAAAAGGGCAGCAGGTCAGCACAGCAGAGCAGCAACACAGCAAGGCAGCAGTTGAGCAGGACGGCAGTCCAGAAGAGTGGCAGTCCTTTAGCAGCACTGCAGTCCTTCTTCCTGGCAGAGTATCCACAGGTTCAGAAGTGTACTGAAGAGTTGCTGTCTGAGGCCCAGTATTTATACCCAGTTGTGCCTTTGAAGTGGGCGAGAAGCTTCTAAAGGTTTTCCTTTGAAGTCCCCAGGCATCTTGTCTTCCCTAGCTTGGCTCTAGACTAACTACAGGGGGTATGCAGTCCTTTGTGTGGAGGCAGGGCACAGCCAATTCAGGTGTAAGGAGAGCTGGGTCCAGCTCCGCCCTTCCATCCTGCCAGTGATGGCCCATCCTGGCACACCTAAGCTCTGTATTGTGTATGGCTGTCTAGGAGGAATGCACAAAGCTCAACTGTCAGCTACACCCAGTCATGTGACCCAGAGACATGCTACATGCACTAAATGGCTAAGGCAGGAAAATTATAACTTTCTAAAAGTGGCATTTTCAAAATTGTAATTTAAAATCCAACTTCAGCATGAGCTAGGATTTTTCATTACAATTCCAAATACACCAAACATGAACTGTTTACCTGTTTCTATTTGAAAATTACAGCTTATAAAATATAATAAGGCAACTCCAATGTTATCCTATGGGAGAGGTAGGCCTTGCTGTAGTGAAAAATTGAATTAAGACTCTTTCACAACCAGGACATGTAAAACTTAAAATGACATGTCCTACTTTTTAAATACAATGCACCCTTCCCTTAGGGTTGTTTAGGGCCTACCTTAGGGGTGACTGATACATATTCAAAAGGAAGGTGTGGGCTTGGCAAAATGTTTTTTTTTGCCAGGCCGAAATTTTTGTTTAACGCTGCACATACAGGCTGCAAAGGCAGGACTGAGACACATTTAAAGGGCTTAAGTGAGTGACACAATAAGTGCTGCAGGCCCACCTATAGCATTTAATTTACAGGCCATGGGCACAGGTAGTGCCACTTTACTAGGGACTTACAAGTAAATTAAATATGCCAATTGGTTGTAAGCCAATTCTACCATGTCAAGAGGAGAGAGCACAAGCACTTAAGCACTAGTAAGGTGCACAGAGTCCTAAGCCAGAGAAAACGAATTCGGCAAAAAGTGGAGGGTAAAGGCAAAATGTTTGGAGGTGACACTGAAGAGAGGGCCAGGTCCAACAACTTTGCACACAGGTGTGGGTCCTTGGGAGGACATGGGTAGGCAGCAGAAGTTTATTTATGTCAGGCGCTTCGTTGCACTGCACCAACAATTCCAAATGCTCAGGTGTTGGGGACTCTCTGATTAGAGAGGGTGCCCTCACAGCAGGTGGTTTGTGAGAGCCCACCCACATCTCTGACAGTGGTGCTCATTATAAAACAACCATTGCTCATTATCCTCCACACACCACCCCTTCCTCTGTAGTCGTTCATGCGGGTCCTTCTCGCTGAAATGGAAAGTGTTATGAGTGTGATACATAGCTTATATTTTACTTCTCCAGCTGCCAGCTTTAATTAAAATGTCGAAGAAACGCGTCTGACTCGGTGTCACTTCGTGCACTGCTTTCTTGTTAGCTAACTAAAGACGTGCTTTCAAGGAGGAAATAGCTTTCCAGGAAATGCTGGGAGTTGAGTCAGAGGCGAAGAGAGTGTCCTGGGAATGGTGAATGTAGTGCTGTACGTCGAGTCAGATAAGGGTCTAGTCAGGCCCGGGTCTTATTGCTCCGCCAAGTAATACTTCAGTCATTTGTATAGTGCAGTTTGGTGCAACTGATATTCTCGGCAGTGTGAATGCATTGTGATGGCGGCTGTGCACATACATGTCTCTGCGTTCTGTTGATTTCATGGTGTGCAACTGGAAGCATTCGAGGTCTGCAGGAAATATCTCCAATTACTCAGAAATAGCTTCAACTCTCTACGAACAAAGGGGGAAAGAATTATTCGGTGAAACATAAGAATATGCATAAATGATAGCGAAAAATTGTATGATTTTTTTTTCTTAGACTAATGACAAAAATAATAACAAAGGGACCTCAAGCACCTCTCTCAGTATTTATTTTCAACATTGATGAAATATTAGAAAACCTACTGATTTAAATATGTAGGGCCTATGTACCCTGATGCTCATTTCTATTCTGCTCTCTGTCTCCATCGAACATATGGCTTCGTGCCCTTTCATGGCAGATATATGTATCTCCACACACCTTTCCACAGCTCCTCTTTGCTTTCAAGTACCCCTGACAGCACCCAGGTGCTTTCTGCAATATGTGACAGATAACAGGAAAAAGACTTCCTTCACAGGGTCAACTGATTTAAAATGTGAGTTTACCTGTTTCTCGTGCATGCTTCGAACTTCTGCCATTTTCTTTTTTTTTTTTACAAATGGTGGCAAATCTGAAGGACGTACAGTGTAGCGGTAATTACAATACTTGTGTCCTCCAGAATTAGAGATGTGTGGGAAAATATGAAATAACTTGTGCAGCATCTGTATCGTGCATTATCGACCATCATTTCACCCATTATGATGGTCATATCCTTGGGAATAATTCTTGTGTATAAGGGTTCCTTAAATCTACCCTGTCCTGGACAGAATAGCTCAGGACCCCAAAAAGGACATTTTCTCCTCTAGTCTCCTAACACCAATGTCAGGTGTCTACTCCTGTCTTCTATTATCTTGCAAACGTGTTAAGATAAATACCATATTTAAGCTGTGAGTTGAGATATATATATAAGCCTGCACTTGAAAACCGTCTCTATCTCTTACATAGCACTATCACTTTACGCACTTTTTATTACGAGAATTTATAATAAGTAAACTTACTTTTAAAAGTTATTTTCACTTTTCTGTGTGATAATATCAAATTTGTTGTATTTGTATAGCGGTCACAAAGTCAAGAGGCCACTTCAGAACCCTAATAAAAACAGAACATGATCGCAATCCTCTGAAAAATGTGAATGGAAAGGTGCACTCATATAGCATGGTACACTTTCTTCAATGTATCACAAATACACACATTTGATATGATACATACGTAATGATATCAATTTGAGGTAGCATCGAGACAACAGTTTACACAGTAATGTATTCCTCACTCTCAGTTTTATTGCATATGACTGAACATTTAGAAATGCATGCATTTTAAAAAAAACATTTATGATCACACTTCGCCTCCAGACCCCTTCTTGCTGCTTTCCAATGGCCTTAAAAACACACACATGCGCATGCGAACACACGCACGCACACACACACACACACACACTCAACTCCCAAGATTGATTCAGTGGAGGGCAGTTAGTTCCTTGACATATTTTCCTGTGGTAAGGGAATATTGCACATGGTTCATGCTAATTACTCCCTCGCCTGCTTGCTGTCCTGGACTGAGGTAGGGCAGCTTAAATGCCCAGTACTGGTTGACGAATTATATTAAAAATATACTAAGTAATTGCTTTTGCATGATTCAGAGATCTTGTGTGGTCATTCACAAGGCTTTTCAATTGGAAATCAATCTCGGGAGTAAAGGCCTTCAGCAGGCTGTGCACCATCTGGCATTGATGGAGCTCATGTGAAGTGGAATGGGACGTCCCAATGTTTTCGTAAACCGGGGCCTCTGGCATCAGTGAAGTGTTAACACTTTATTAAACTAACACATTTGTCACTACAGTGAAAAGTGTTGGTAAAGAGTACAATGTGTGTGGTGCCACAAGTTTACCTGTCATACATGGCTCCCGCTCCCAAATAAAGAGCTAAAGGACAGTCAGTGGCAGCGTTCTCACGCACAAGACTTTTTCTGCCAATCAGCACCAAGGCCCGGATCATCATGGTGGGCTGCGGTGGCTCAGCACAGACCCAGCGCTTGTTTTTACGCGCCTGTAGTATGTAAAGTACATTTATTTCACCTAATATTTCTCGGAGTTAGTGCATTATTTTAGACAGCATGGCTCAGGAACAGGAGGAGGCAAACCCTGCTGCTTCCCATGCACACTGTCTTAAAAACAAGCCTTGATACAGAGAATATGGACTAAAGTAATTTGCTTTACACACTGCATGAGCACAAAGCTTGGCTCTAAGCAGAGGCAGCACGCCTCTTCATGATACGGCTACAGTGTGTTAATTCATACCACAACAAAAAACACATTATGTTCCTTCATTTGAAAACTTGAAGCTCCTACACTTTCTAGTAACAAAATCCTGCGATTTCATAACTAACGAGGGGGGTCGAGCAGCACTGCAGCTGTCGTGGAAACAAGCCAGCGCTGGAAAATGGAGCAAGCATCCCACGAGATCCTGGCTCTGCTTTCAAGTTCTAAGAACTGCCTCCGCCTGCAAGACCATCATTCTCCATAACAGTAAAAAAAAAAAAAAACTCCCACTCGGGCCACTCTTGACTTTTCAGAAACCCACCAGCTCCTTCTCTTGTGTGTCTCAGTATCCCCCACCCTTTGCTGCAGCTCCTCTGAGCAATTAGATCCCTTACCCTACTTACTAAAAATAGAAATATTGTCAAAGATCCCAGCAAGAAGCCTCTTTACCAAGTACAGTTTGTTTGCTTTCTGTGTCAGAATGCTGGCTCTATTCAGAGTTGCAGCTGTGTGGACTGAAAAGAAATGTTTGGTGTGTATTTGTTCTGGGTATCCTCTCCCCCTCTTGTCAGCCTCCCCTCCCCCTTGCAGCCGAAGAGGGCTGGGCTAGCAGATGATGTTCCCCATATGGAACAACTTTTCAGTAATTTTACGCACATGAGAAGGCTAAAACTCTATGGGCTGATTCAGAAAGCTTTTTTTTTTTTAAATTAGTTGTCTTATTCCTGTCTTAGGTGTGACTTACTCCTGAATTTCGAGGCCTTACTCACAAATTAGTTTCTGTGAGTAGTTGTGTCTTACTGCAGACTTGGCCACTCCTTACCCATGTAATTACAGAAGGAAGAAATACTTAAAAACGGAAAAATAAAGATTTTTTTCATGAGGTAATGAGTCTGCCACATCTAAGATAGAAGGAAGACGCAATGACTATCAGCGAAAGCTTTGAGCATTGGGCCCTAATATCCTGATTCTTAAAAACAACGGCGAAATAATCCAGAAGGTGTAAACCATGCTTGTAGAAAAGTTTAAATTTTTTGGGAAATATCAGCATTCTAGGAGTATTCACATGCACAAATATTTACCCATAGTAAGTGTAATAGGTTTACATTTAAGCATGTGTTAATGTAAAGACAAGAGTAATACCACTTGTTAACAATTCTTGTTTCTCTATTGAAAACTAGGTTTTCTTTGTAGAAACCACCTGGTTTCATTGGTACCAATTTTCAGGGGTGCTCCCCCAGCTCTCCAGTACAGCTCTACATTTGGACTTCTACTCTTGACAGAACCAATCTGTACCATTATCCAGGGTGGGAATGTGTCATCCAAAAGTTAGTGAGTACCCAAAAACTTGCATCTGTGATCATTTGTCTTTTTAGGCAGCCATCCCCGCCATGGACAGCCTACCCACACGATGGCAGGCAATAAAAGCGGCCCCACCACCTAGCAGCAGGAGTCCTATTTTGGAGGAAATTAAATACTCTTTAGGATCAGTCCATGCCACAAATACTGGGGTAATTATAACTGACAACATCCCCAGAGACGATGGCTTAATGAATTCACTTGCAAATAACTTACAAGGGTCTGCCCTTGTTTTAAAGCCCTCAGTAAACGAATTTAACCCCCTTTCCTGCGGCCATGAAATACATCAAGTCTCCACAAACGTGACTAATGATGAAATCTCAATTGACAACCTTCACCAAGTGCAAGAAGATAAACGTTGATAAAAATTTACAAACTCTCCTTTTGACACCTGGACATAACCCAAGGTGACAACATAATATTTAAAAAAAAAGAGGAAATATCTTCAGACTGCTCCATTTCCATCACGAGCTGAAATCTCTGAACTCGAGTAAAAAACTGAAAGTATAGAGTTTATAAAGGGTGCCACCATGGCAGGTAATGAAACAGCAAAAGTTAGTTGGGCACACTTAGTAGCAGCAAATTTGATGTGGAGGTATAAACAAATATTTGATTTTAGGGAATCACTATTTGCAAACCAAACTTGAAGACATACCCTTAACTATTCAGCAATGCCTCAAACACCTGCATTAATGTCACACGTAAGTGTAAGACGTTTTTTTTTTAAGATCCACAAGGTCATAGTACCTCCAAACCTATGAACATCGGACTGTAAGTACAAAGGAGCAACCAGTCTGGTAAACAAGCTTTTATTTGAGATAGCCTTAGTCGAGATCATGGTAACGGAGAAAACTCGAGTTGGCTGGTCTCAGCTTTGAACTCAGGGTAAACAAATTAAGGGTGCAACAAAAAAATAATATTCTTATTTTTGGAACTGATACTAAACCGATTTCATGGTTTGTAGCAAGTTTAGCAAGACTCCTTTGAGTTGAGATATGTGTAATCTTTTGTTTCACAATGATATCAATCTTTCAAATGTCCTTGATTGCATGAATAATATTACTGACCCTGGAAAGAATTTTATTCAGGTATTTGAATTAAAGTGGAAAGACCGCTTGGACAGTTTTAATTTTCTTTTATTATTGAATGTGTATTTTCATCCTACAAGTAAGCTCATGCAAAACAATGTCCAGAAATGTATCTGTTCCCTTAATAAGCTTTTGTGGGGGGACAGTAGAACGTCTGTATTACACTTAAGGGTGATTTTGACCTTAATTTGGTGTGCAATTTAACAGACAATGAGTCCGATGTACAAAGCTTTTTTACGTTCGCAAGCGGGCCGATTTGCGAACGCAAAAAGGCATTTTGAAATGTACAAATCCCTATTTGCGATTCGGTAATTTATTACCGAATCGCAAATTGGTACTGCGATTCAGTATTAGGAAGGGGCGTGTTAAGGGCGTCCCTTCCTAATACCGAATCGCAGTAGTATGTGTGAATGTTTTGTGACAGAAATGCTGTTGCAAAACATTCCTTTTTTTCCGTCTACTTCAAATTCTTGGTAACCTATTCGCAAATGGGGAGGGAGCCCTCCCTCTTTGTGAATGTGTGTAAAAGCATTTATGAAGAGCAGGATCTTGAAAATTAAAAGAAAACTTTTTTGCTGCATTTAAAAAAAAAAGATTGCTTTATTGAAAAGCGATCACAGACATGGTGATCTGCTGGCCACCATCACTGTGATTTTTGCGAGACTCAATGGGTCACAGAGCGAAAACTACCTCATTAACACTCATGAGGTAGGTCTATTTGCGACTCACTGGGAATCACAAAATGTACAGAACACACATTTGTACATTGCTGTTTGCAATTACCAAATAGCAAATCACAAAAATTTGCTATTTGCTAATCACAAACACATACTTCGTACATCTTGCCCAATATCTCCTTTGTTTATGCAGATTCTACATCGGGCATTCCAGTGATAACTGAGCCCCAGCAATGTCCAGAGGCTCATGGGCTAGATTCATGAAGGTTCCTATACTCTTCAACTTGTGCTCACTGAATGGTGGTTTTCTGCAGATAGGCCCTATGAGAAATTAGGTTGTTGGTTGAGTGAGGTGTTAACCATGCTCAAGCAATAGCCACAATCCCTGACAGCATGAACCCCAAATGTCACTAAATTAACCTGTGCTTAACCCTCTGGTAGGTTGGAGCAAATCTAGTCAGGCAATCACTGTTGGACTTGGCCCTTTTTGCAGGGTTATTCCCAAACCTTTTGCTACTTCCTCCTATTTTTTCCTGACTTGTTGTTGTTGGCTATAGGACTCTGGGCACTTTACCACTGCTAATCAGTGCTAAAGTGCATATGCTCTCTGCGTAAATTGTGAACATGATTGGTTATCCATGATTGGCATATTTGATTTACTGGTAAGCCCCTAGTAAAGTGCACTAAGTGTGCCAGGGCCTGTAAATCAAATGCTACTAGTGAGCCTGCAGCACGGATTGTGCCACCCACATGAGTAGCCCTGAAAAGGTATCTCGGACCTGCCTCTGCAGTGTCTATACGCAGTTTGTTAACTGCCATGTCGACTTGGTGCACCCACTTGCCAGGCCCTAACCTTTCCTTTTCTTACATGTAAGGCACCCCTATGGTATGGTAGGTAGGATTTGAACTTGTATTTGTACTTGACCCACAGTGATTGGTGTACATCACTAGTTTAGTGCAGACCATTACGCAACAACATACTGTGCTTTATTGTTGGTTCTATTTTTGATCTGACCCTTTAGTTATCCACACACCATGTCTCTGAATGGTAAACCAGCAACTGAGGCTGCAGAATTGGAGTTTGACATTGAACTGTTAAGTTGTTACAAAGTAGAACAACTCAAGCAGAAGAGCTTTGGATGTCCGATGAAGAGCAACTCTAGGAAAGAGGAGCTGCAGAAGGCCCTAGGGGCCTGGTGGGAGGCTAGAGAAGCTGGGGAGACAGATGATGCAGATGTGGATGGGGGTGTGCCAGAGGGCAGCTTCAGATCCCAGGATTTGCCTATTGAGAGAGCAGCCTCTAGGGCTGGCAGCAATCATTCTTCTAGGAATGTTTCTCCAGAGGATTTGGAGGAAAGGCAAAGGGCCAGAGATCATGAGTTGGAGGTCAGGAGGCTCAAGATGAAGCAGATGGAAATGGAAATCCAGAATAAGGCAGAGGAGAGCAAGAATACTTATGCCTGTGAAGAGAAGAAATTGATCTTGGCACATGAGCTGAGAATGAGAGAGCTTGACATGGAGCTAGAGAGGCTTGAGGCCATGAGTGTCTTAGCTGAAAAGGAAAAGTGCTTAGCTCATGAATTGAGCTTGGCTGGGTTGGAGGTGGAGTCCAGCTCAGATGGTGGCAGAAAAAATGTAGTGTCTAGTGCTGAGAGAGTAGTACACATACCCAGAGATGTGGTGCCTGACTTGAAGGAGGGGGTTGACATACACCAAGGGTTTCAGGGTTATGAGGTAGCTCCAGTGGTGCACAGTGTCCCCGAGGTGAATTGGGGAACTGGCACAGGGGTTTATATTCCTAGTGGTGGGAGGGCAACTCTACTGACTCTAGATGAGAGGTGCAGGGAGAGGGGTTCCCCTGTGGTAGAAGGCTTGGTAAGTGAGTATGGAAACCGCCCAGAAGAGTGTGGGTTGAATGACAGAGACAGTCAGACACTGTCTTGCCAGTCTCAGGAGGGTGATGTGAGGTACCTGTGTGAGGCACTGGATGGTGAGGCAAAGAGTAGGTTGGTCAACACTTTTTTCGGGCTGTGTGATTCAATTGTTGGAGAGCATATTTTAAGTCCCTGTTTTCCAGATCTATACCAACAGCTGGTGGAGTGTGAGTTCTCCGACCACAGGGAGCTTGCCCTGGAGGCAGACCTTTTGGTGGATTCCAGAGGGTCTGAAGAAGCTTTTGGGAGTGATCCTGAAGGGGGTGGCTCAGGTTTTCCCCAACCAAGTGAGTTAGGGGTGGTTTGTGGTAGCCCAGATAGGTCCCAGTGTAGTGGGATGGGTGTAGGGTCCCACATCCTCTCTCAGAGGAGAAGGAGTGGGAGTGGGCTGTGCCCAAGGTGTCCAAAACCCAGACCCAGGGCCTGGTTGGTTCCATGAGGGGGGCCTAGTCTATACTGGGAGGCCATCCCCTGAGGGTGATGCCAAAGTGTCAGGTGAACTGGGGGGGGGGGACTGCTATAACAAGCATCCCACCAGTTCATGTGTCTGGCAGCACCTCTCCAGTTGGGAGAGTGCATGAGTCCAGAGAAAAGGATGAGGGGGACGCAGTCCCCTTTGGAAGGACCAGTGGGTCAATCAATCAATCAATCAATCTATTTGTAAAGCGCGCTACTTACCCGTGAGGGTTTCAAGGCGCTGAGGGGAGGGGTGGATGCTGCTACTGTTCGAATAGCCAGGTCTTGAGGAGTCTCCTGAAGGTCAGTAGGTCCTGCGTCCGCCGTAGGTGGAGGGGGAGGGTGTTCCATGTTTTGGCGGCGAGGTGGGAGAAGGATCTGCCGCCGGTGGTTGCTCTTCGGATGCGGGGGACAGTGGCGAGGGCGTGGTCGGCGGAGCGGAGCTGGCGGGTGGGGGTGTAGAAGCTGAGGCGGCAGTTGAGGTACGTTGGTCCAGTGTTGTGGAGTGCTTTGTGTGCGTGGGTGAGGAGCTTGAAGGTTATCCTCTTGTTGACGGGGAGCCAGTGTAGGTCTTTCAGGTGGGGTGTGATGTGGCTGCGGCGCGGGATGTCGAGGATCAGACGTGCGGATGCGTTCTGGATGCGTTGGAGCCGTTTGAGGAGTTTCGCCGAGGCTCCTGCGTAGAGGGCGTTTCCGTAATCCAGTCTGCTGCTGACGAGGGCCTGGGTGACCGTCCTTCTAGTTTCGGTGGGGATCCACTTGTAGATCCTGCGAAGCATGCGGAGGGTGTTGAAGCAGGAGGAGGAGACGGCGTTGACCTGCTTGGTCATGGAGAGGGTGGAATCGAGGATGACCCCTAGGTTGCGTGCGTGGTCGGTGGGCTTGGGAGCCGTTCCTAGCGAGGTAGGCCACCAGGAGTCGTCCCATGCTGAGGGGTGGATCCGAGGATGAGGACCTCCGTCTTGTCTGAGTTCAGCTTCAGCCGGCTGTTTCTCATCCAGTCGGCGACGGCCGTCATTCCCTCGTGGAGGTTGGTTTTGGCTGTGTGAGGGTCTTTGGTGAGGGAGAGGATCAGCTGGGTGTCGTCGGCGTAGGAGATGATGTTGAGGTTGTGCAGTCGGGCGATGTGGGCGAGCGGGGCCATGTAGATGTTGAACAGCGTGGGGCTGAGGGATGAGCCCTGGGGTACGCCGCAGATGATCTCGGTGGCTGTAGAGCGGAAGGGGGGGAGGCGGACGCTCTGTGTTCTGTCGGAGAGGAAGGAGGTGGTCCAATTCAGGGCTTTCTCTTGTATCCCAGCGTCGTGGAGGCGTGTACGGAGGATGTGGTGGCAGACCGTGTCGAAGGCGGCTGACAGGTCCAGGAGGATGAGGGCCGCGGTTTCACCGTTGTCTAGCAGGGTTCTGATGTCGTCGGTGGCGGCTAGGAGGGCTGTCTCGGTGCTGTGGTTGCGGCGGAATCCGGACTGGGACGGGTCCAGAATGCTGTTTTCCTCGAGGAACCTGGTCAGTTGTATGTTGACGGCCTCCTCGATGACCTTCGCCGGGAATGGGAGCAGGGAGATGGGTCGGAAGTTTTTGAGGTCCTTGGGGTCGGCCGTGGGTTTCTTCAGTAGGGCGTTGATTTCGGCGTGCTTCCAGTCCTTTGGGAAGGTAGCTGTCTCGAGGGAGATGTTGATGGCTTTCCGGAGGTGGGGTGCGATGACGGTGCTGGCCCTGTTGAAGATGTGGTGTGGGCATGGGTCAGCCGGGGATCCGGAGTGTACGGAGTTCATGATCTTGATGGTGTCGTTGTGGTCGATGCTGGTCCAGGAGGTCAGGCGGTTGGGGCGAGTGGTGGTCGTGGGGGTGGAGGTGGAGGTCTCGGTGGTTGCAGGGGCGGTCGCAGTGTTGAAGCTGTCGTGGATGTCTGTGATCTTGCGGTGGAAGAAGGTGGCCAGTGAGTCAGAAGGTTGCCAGCTCTGAGATCAGAGCACCCCAGGTCTGACCCTGGTGAGGCCACTTCTGGCCTGGGGGGTCTTCATGCTCTGTCAGGTGGGCAGGAGGCTGGAGACCTGCGCCAGGCAGACTCTCGCACAACTCATGAGGAGTGTGTTTCCCTTGGGGGAGGGTTGGTGTCCTCCCCGGAAGTCCTGTGTTGCCAGGCACAGGTCCAGCCTAAGGGTACAGACCCTGGGTTGGAGGACCAGGTTCAGGGTGTCTCCCCTGACCTGGAGGAAGGGGCGACTGCTAACAGTGCCCCTACCAGTTTGTCTTCTGGTGGTACTGCTCCAGGTGGGAGGGTGCAGAGCCCCAGGGAGAAACGCCGGGTGTGGGAAACCCCACCCTAGTCCCGTGTCCAGCCTCAGGGTACAGACCCTGGGCTGGTGTACCAGTTGCAGGATAACACCCCTGAACTGGTGGGAGAATTGTGCAGAACACCTACCACAGGTACCCTGACAATTTTGGATTAGAGGGTGACTGCTCAAGTTGGGGGGATGCAGAGGGGACAGGTTGTGGGAGATCCCACCCCAGTCTCCTCTCCAGCCGCAGGGTACAGACCCTGGGCTGGTGGGCCAGTGTCAGGATGCCATACCTGACTTGGCAGGAGGAGAGTGGAGAAGGGGTGCCACGCACCTGGGGTTTCCTGCCCCCACTCTCTGACTCCACAGAGGTTAGAGAGGGCTGAAAGGCAGGAGGCCAGGCTCTCATCAGTGGCCACTGTGGCTTGCTGTCCTGGTGGACAGAGTTGCCCTTGGGAGGGGGACAGGAGTCACACCCTGGGGGTGGACTGGGCTACACCACTGTGTTGGCCATGTGGGTATTGTCTGCATGTTGGGACACATCTGTGAGCAAAGTTAAGTTTAGGCGCTGCACAGATGGGGTCCACAGGTGAGGAGAAGGGTTCCCCATGGATCAGCTTAGTGGGCCCTGAGACTATGAATAGAGGGATCCAACAAGGTTCAGGAAGGCGTAGAACGGGAATAGACCCCTGCTGTTGCGGGCCAGGTTCCATGTTCTATCGCCCCAAGCAGGAAAGCCCATCGAGGTATGGATTGGTCTACCCTGGCTTTAGGCTGGAAGGGGGTTGCGTTGGACTTGGCCCTTTTTGCAGGGTTATCCCCAAACTTTTTGCTTCTTCCTCCTATTTTTTCCTGACCTGTTGTTGTTGGCTAAAGGACTCTGGGCACTTTACCACTGCTAATCAGTGCTAAAGTGCATATGCTCTCTGTCTAAATTGTGAACATGATTGGTTATCCATGATTGGCATATTTGATTTACTGGTAAGCCCCTAGTAAAGTGCACTAAGTGTGCCAGGGCCTGTAAATCAAATGCTACTAGTGGGCCTGCAGCACTGATTGTGCCACCCACATGAGTAGCCCTGAAAAGGTATATCGGACCTGCCACTGCAGTGTCTGTGCGCAGTTTGTTAACTGCCATGGTGACTTAGCAAGTGCACCCACTTGCCAGGCCCTAACCTTACCTTTTCTTACATGTAAGGCACCCCTATGGTAGGCCCAAGGTAACCCCCTAGGCAAGGTGCAGTGTATGTGAAAGGTAGGACATGTACTGGTGTGTGTAACATGTACTGATTGTGAAATACTGCCAATTTCGTTTTTCACTATTGAAAGGCTATCTTGCCCCGTAGGATAGAATGGGAGTTTATTTATAACATCTTATAAATATAACTTCCCATTGGGACAAGATGGAGAAATAAAGTTTAGGCTCTCTGAACTCAGAATTTAATAACACATCTTTTAGAAAAGATGGTATTTAAATTATGTGTTTGAAAATGCCACTTTTAGAAAGTAGGCATTTTCTTGTTTAATCATTCTGTGTGCCTCTGCCTGTTTGTGTATTGACTATCTGGTTTTGGAGTGACAGGGGTTGGGGATGTGCATTCACTGTAGACAGCCACTGGGGGGATTGAGGTGTGCCTGGCCCTTTCTGGATGACTCAGAGCTGGGCTGAATAGACCCTGGCTGAATTAAGAGTAGTGGGAGGAGATTTCCTTGCACCTGAATAGAGTCTTTCTCCCTTGCAACAGGGCCGCCTCTAGGGCGGTGCGACCACACCGGGCGTTGACTTGGGGTGGGGAGTCATTTTTGAAAATGTATATTATCATTTTAAGAGCACTTGCTGCTGTGTTCCTGGTCTCCAGCAATTTTCAAGCATCAATTAAAATGTCAAGATAACTCTGGTGATTAATCGTCTTCCTGGAAAGAGACCGGAGGTTTGTCTAGTGGAAGTTTTGACCCATCCTAAGGTAGTGCAGAGGGTTAAAATGCCTGCTGCTAAGAACGTGTGCCATGCAGATAACAAAGTGCATATAATGAAAATAGGTCAGTGGGTTACTGCTTCTGTAAAATAGCTCCTTTTGTTACTTGTCGTTTACAAGTCAAAATCCTAATATAGAACATTGAGCTATTAACTGTCATACTAGAGCTGCATTCAAACTGCAAGGTATATGTTAGAGCTATATGTTTTTTTGCCCAGTCTTTCATCATCCTAATCTTGTGAAAAGGGTTCATTTGGGTAGAAAACAATTCTTATTATGAAAGAGAACCCCTAACAATGATGCTACGTTTTAAATTCTGGATTTGTGCTTTTCCATAATAAGGACTCAAACTATATTGCCTACCAGTATCGATGACATGTCACTCCAACACTACACCTTGTAGTCCTGTCTGATGTAGCATTTCCTATACACTGATTTACACACATATGGTTGTCTCTGTACAATGTGTGTGTGTGTGTGTGTGTGTGTGGTGTAAAGTGCTCCGACACCGTACACTGGTATGAGTGGTGCTATAAAACTATATGAATCTGAGAGACAGTGGTTATGGAGACTTGAGGGGCACTGTTAAAAGGTGCTAGTGAGGGAATCCGTGGCAGAGGTGGTCATTGGGGGGGGGGCACCAGCAGACATTGTCGCACAGGACGCCACCAGCGCTAAAGCCGGCCCTGCCTAGCACAATGCTGTCTCTACCCCCTGCGGTCATACTACACCAGTGAGGACAGAACCGGTTTGCACTGGGCTCAGAAACCCTTGCACAAAGAGAACAAAGACATTTTGTGGTATAAGTATTAGACCTAAAACCCCAGAACTTTATATTACTTCTGGAATCAAGAGGAACCTTTGCCAAGGAGAAGAGCTGAAGAGTTGTGAGGAGGAGTACTGCCCCTTTGCTGTGTGCTGTGTGGGGTTGGCCTGCCGTTGCTGCTTCTGCCAAGGAAAGGACAAAGGACTGGACTTTGCTGAGTATCCTGCTTGTGAAGTTTCTCCAAGATCTTGTGTGTGCTTGCCTCCTGTTAAGAAGTCTCAGGGACACAAAAGACTTCCTGCAAATGTGCTGGAGCTGCTGGACTCTGCCATCTGTGAGCCCTACCCTGCCTGAGGTGCCTCCTTCCAGTTACAGGGCCTGAGAGGTGGGTTTTGCAGCTAATCTCTGCAAGAACCGGCTCAAAGCTGTGCAAAGTCTCTCGGAAGCCTCGCCGCGCAGCCCACAGCACCGACGCCGGACGACGTGAAGCCTCGCAAAGCGACGCATCAGCTCCGGTGTGTCACGCATCGTACCTGTGCACCATAGTTTTCTATGGACCAAGTTGTTTGAAACCTTTTTAAAGTCATATTCTTATTACATGTATGTTGGATTTTTGTCGTTTTGGTCTTGTTGAGTTTAGATAAAGATACTTTATTTTTCTAAACTGGTATGGTGTCCATTTGTGGTGTTATCACTGTATTACTGTGTGTTTTGAGTACAAATACTTTACACATTGCCTTTGGGATAGGCCTGTCTGCTAGTTCCAAGCTACCCAGGGGGTGGGCAGGGGTTATCTAAAGTGTGTATCCCCCTTACCCTGAATAGAAGCAAGGATCCCTATTTGGACAAAGGTACCTACCGCTGCCAACTAGAGACCCCCATTTCTAACAATTAATATATGTTAAGTATTTAAGAAGCACACAAACAGTAATAAAGTGAAAACACAATACATGAAAAATCACACTTCAATTTAGAACAGCAGAGCAAATTGTAATAAATAATTTGACACCAAAATAACAATAATCCAATCAGTAGAACCAGAGTTATGAATTTTTAAAGTTTATGGTAAAAACTAGAGCTAAAGACCAAAGCGCCAACCATGGACATCTATTTGTGCGAGATCTAATCAAATCCAAAAAATATGTTTGACTGCAATGGAATGTGGGTCGGATAGAAGAAGCGGATTGGGCCTGGTCAGCATTTACCTTCGGACTTAGAAGAATTTTCAACAAAAATGTCTGAGAAGGTAGAAATTCAGCAGGACAAGGCTGCAGGCAGTGTCCGAGGAGGAGACGTCATCGTCAGGGAGCTACTGGACGAAGTCGCAGTGAAGATTTCCACGTTCGGACTTAGCCTCTTTTTTTTAAGTCGAAAATCTGCCAATTACACCCAGTAATGTGACCCAGGAACAAACTTCATGCACACAATTGCTAGGACAGGAAATTGCCAAATTTCTAAAAGTGGCATTTTCAAAACTGTTACCTAAAATCTGACTTTACAACTAAAGAGGACTTTAACTTACAATTTCTTAGACACCAAACATGAAATCTCTACCCGTTCCCAATCAAAAGTTAGCACTAATTAAATGCAATAAGGCAACCCTATGTTATTCTATGGGAAAGGTAGGCCTCAAAGGTAGTGAAAAGCGACTTTGTGAGTTTTTCACTACCAGGACATGTTAAAGTTAAAAGTACATATTCAACCCGTTACTTACAATGCACCCTGCCCTATGGGCTGCCTAGGGCCTACCTTAGGGGTGATGTTTATGTACTGAAAGGGCTTGATAAGAGGGTTATTGTGCCAAGTCAAAGTGGAAGTTTAAAACTGTATTCGGGCTGCAATTGCAGACCTGGGGCAGGTTTTAAGGGGCTATTTAAGTGGGTGGCATAATAAGTGCTGCAGGCCCACAAGCAGCATTCAGTTTACAGGACCAACGTATATGACATACCACTTTTTTAAAGATTTATCAGTAAATTAAATATGCCAATCAGATGTGCACCAAATTTACCATGTTTTAGCGAGTGAGAACAAGCACTTTAGCACTGGTTAGCAGTTGTAAAGTCCACAGAGTCCTAAGGCCAGGAAAAACAAATTCAGAAAAATAGGGAGGGGGGGCGGGTGAAAGGAAAAAGTTTTGGGTAAGACCACCCTAAGGCTGACCGGTCTAACAGGCCCAAGAAGCACACTCACTTTTCCAAACACCAAAAAGCAGTAATGGACTATACTTTTGTCTCATTTGAACATTTTAGATATGTTAGTTTGTTTTAATTCATAACTAGAATAGAGAGTGACCATGCTGCTGAACACATGCGTTTCATCAACAGTCCCTTCAGACACCTGGGGTCTGATTTATCATAGATTTGCATCATCCTTGTGCCATGCAAGGCGACACAGGGTGATGCAAAACCTAGATTCACATATACCAAGCCCTGCAAGGCCACATTGCATGGACTTGAGTGGCTTGGTAAAATCTGGTGTAACGCAAGGCAGTGCAAGTCGCTGCCTTGTGTTACACTGCTTGGTGGGGGCGCTACATGGATGGAGCATGCGTGTTCCCACGCATCCACCTATGCATTCTGACACATGCCCAGATTTACCAACACCTGTAGAACTGAGAATGCATCAGAATTGCACACCTTCCCACCAGAGGCATAACGAGGAGAAATATCTTTATTTCTCCTTTTTGCATTCTGCAGCAAACTTAGAAAGAGGAAATGCTTCTGAGGATTGCTTTTGAGCAGGAAGGTTCTCCTTCCTGCCAAAAACAATTCTGCCTACAATGCAGGCACCCTTGCACCTTGTCACAAGGGTGCCTGCGTTGGCTCAAGGCAGCACATTGTTAGCCAGTGCAGGCAGAGAGCAGGAATGTGCCATATATTGGTAAATATGTCACATTTCCGTCCTCTCCCTTTCACACAGCGCAGCACAGCAAGTTTTCTTGCTGCGTTGCGTGAACGTCTGATAAATCTTCCCCCTGGATTTTAATATAACACCAAAAGCTAATGACTATCAACAGTAAAAAATGTATCTCATGGTGCAAATTATTAGCTGAGAACATTTTGAAGTGGATGAGGACAGATGGGTGCCCTGCTCTGACTAAAACTCTTTCAATGAATGGTGGGGTACCATCTGCTTGTAGTGGAGTTTGGGAACAGATTACCAGATGTAATCTTAACCTGGCCACTTCCACTCCCTTCTCCAGTAAGCACTAGTTAGTTCAATATAAATATATGGGAACATATAAGGATCTTAAACAGAAGTTTGAGAAAAATCAGAAGTCAATCATTTAACCTTCCATTGTTAGAAGAAGTTAAAACCTTAAGGTGACATTATAAACATAAGATGTGGGAAATACGGTGTGCTCATACAAATGGGCAAGGGCTAAAAATAATAGAGATTTGTAAAACTAGTTGCTCAATGTTGTCAATTATAAACAATTTGAGATCCCAAGCAGGACCTGAGTTGGCAATTTAATCCCTGAGCATAGCTTGCCCACATTGAATCTCTATATGTGGAAGAGTGAAGCAAATGGGGTATCCCCTTATGGTCAAATTCCAGCCACTGCTGCTTTTAAAGCTAGCACAATCTCCAGTATCCTTAACTTATAAAATTAGATGGATCTCTGGACCAAATGCTCTGGAAAACAACCTTTTTAATGAAAAGTCGTCCCTCATCCTAACTACATTCTATTGCAATGCTCTTGAGGGCCAGGTCATTCCATCATCAGGGCAAGGCTCCATTTCACACTAATTTTATTAATCAAAAGACAATCTGGGGGATAGCCTTGTGTCGAGACTGGGTAATGCCGCCTACAGAAACTTCAATATGTGATGACACCATAATATGGGAACTATTTTATTTTGTATAAATTAATTCGTAACATGATTTGGCTTACATAGTGCTCCAGTACACGGAGTTACCTTTCTAAACCTATGCCCTCTCTAAGTCATGACCAATAAAACTATGTCTTCAGAATATATGATGAAAGGTATCTTGAGAACTAAATTTTGAGAAGATGAAGCATATATGGGTATAGGATCTTGGTAGGCCTGCAACATATGGGCAGACTAGCTTTAGCACAATTACGCAGCATTTATTTCGAGATGTTTCGAACTTTAGTTCTCTGCATATGCGCCTGTCTTGAACTGAATGCAACCATGTATCTGTGTGCAATTTTATGAACAGTGTTAGAAAGGTAGATGGTAAATCCAATGTTTAGAAACATAAAACTAAAGGGAGAAGCACTCAGACAATCTCAGTATACAATTGTGTGCATCACAAGTCTGTATTATTAGTCCATAATCCATGTAAATCGTTCAGGTAAGATTTCAATCATAACATGTTATCTTCAAGATCTAAAAAGGGGACTCACAAGTCTCTGTCGTAGAAAAAGTCCTCTTTTTTATATATCAAAGATGTCTTAAATCAAGAAATTATCTTAGCCCATCTTTGACTGAAGATTTGTGATTTCCCTTTTTGATCCTGAAGACATTACGTTATGATAGGAATCTTACCTGAATGATTTGAATGGATTATGGACTATTAACGCAGACTTGCAATACACACAAAAGAGTGATTCTCCCTTTAGTTTTGTGGTTATAAATTGTATATTGTTTTTCCAGCAGCTAAACCCACAGGGGGGCAAACACCACTAAATTGAATGACATATTTATAGCAGATGTAGTGTGATTATGACACAGCTGCTGGAGTTGTATTGTTGTATATCCAATGTTGTAGTTTTTCCCAAAGCCAACAAATGATCAACTTTATCAAAAGGGTTTGAGAAATTTCTAGGTCATTTAGGATTTGCAAGGCTAATATGCTGTCTTTTGTCAAAAACATAGACAGAAAAAAAACACTTGTACCAAGGGCATGGTGTTATCCATAGCCATTCAACCTACTAACAATGTAAGATAGGATTTGAAAACAGCTAGCTCTATAAATGCTATCATTCTCCAACGTAAGGAGAGTGCACAGGCCCCTTTTATACATTTGCCAAATTAGGCTACCTTTTGGAGATAGCAGTATTTGATTTAAATGAACACAGACCATGAAAACTGGTTGAAGAACCTTTTCCCATGTTGAAAGGCCACAGTGCAATGTTGTTATTGGGATTCCGTCGGTTCCTATAGACTTAGATGAATTTGCAGCTATGCTAACTTTCTCAACTGTTGATATTATTAGGTAACCACAATCGGAAAAGTTCAAGACTTTGGAATTCTTTAACGTTGGGAGGACTGTGATTACCTTGGTGCAATACTGACAGGTATATAACCCATGCTTGTTCTACTATAGAGGCAGAATTGCGATATAGATCTAAAAATCGTTAAAATGTTGCTTCCTAAGTGAGACCTGATTCATATGTTACTTAATAGCTTAAACTTTCTTCTATTCTTAAATTTACTTTTTTGTGCCGTATTAGGGGGTTATATTGTCCTTTTTTTGCTTTACTTTCATTTTATAGGGTTTTAGATTTTCGGCATTTGTAAGTGCTTTCAGCGCAGTTCACCACTTCCCTGAGCTCTAGAGCTTGTTACCTTGGATGCCTCCATGAGTCCTCTTGTGCTTTTACCAGTTGATTGTGTTTAGGAGATTAATGCTTAAAGAATTTACAAAATTTGAAAACCAATAAATTGTGGTTGATTTGAGGACGAAGTGTTCAGATATTTCTCTAGCCATTTCTCCGCATGTATCCAGGCTATCAGATTTAGTCTGACATTTTGCTTTGATGTAGTGAAATAGCTTGGTGAAATTCAATGTGGTACACTGAATGATCATTGTTGTTTCCAGGGGTTCCACAAATGTAACAGACTACTGCACTAGATTGTAAATTACAACAAATACAGATAATGAAGGGCTGGTCAGGAGGTAACCCTGCAACAAGGTAGTCTACATGAAGGTTTCCTGCTAGATGGCCTAGTAAGAGAATAACATTTAACTCCAAAGTCCAGTGAAGTAGGTAATAAAGTGAGCAATTCCCCAAAATCCATCTAATTGCTGAAGGTCCGATGCTAGATACGCGTCAGTCATTATTCAAGCATTAAAATCGCCAAAGAAAACAGACCTAGATTTTGTACTTTCAAATAGCATCTCTTCCACAGCTCTCATACAATTGTAAACTTGTTTAGAAAGTTTCGACCTTGATGAGCATAAAGATTAACAGGCATTGGCAAACGCAACAGGTCTGGCTTTTTTATAGTACATGCAGAGACTGACAACTCTGCACACAGCTATGTGTGCACAGACAACAAACTGTCAACAGGTAGTCACACATGTATACATGACTTGAACTGCCCTACAGGCACACACAGTTAGCAAGCACACATGTACTCCACCAGCTGCTCATGTAGGTGCCCATGCACACATACTTGCCCAAACATAAAATAAGCACATCATTAGCCCCATAGTGCAACACCACCATGATAACCTGCCCCACTCTTGCATAGTACTCCATTGCACCTAGAACCAACCACTTTGCAAGAGAGTCCTTAAACACCAGATTCAAAGGAAAGGTATAGTTTGTAAAACAAGGACTGACTGAAGGTCAGGCTTATGGCCTGAGGACACATGATAGAGGAGGCGAGTTTTTACATGTTAAAAAAAAGCCTTATTTAAACATGTCTCAGTTAGCATGACTAGGCCGCAGCCAGCTTACATTGACAGCTATTCAGGTTTGCAGAATATTAGTGTAGATTTATTTTACGAGAGCAAGCCTTTCTCTCTCTCTTTCTGTACTTGTTTGTTTTTCAATTTCAGGAAAATAATTTAAAATGGAGCCTCAAATGTGGTATTCGTATGAGCATAAAATGTAATATTTGTGTTCTCTTGAGGAAGCTATGCTCAGGATGAGTGAGGTGACCAAGGTTAGGGATGGACTGTTCCCCTGAAGAGCAGAGTCAGTACTGATTTGCCATCCATTAAACTTTTCCTACAGTGACCGGAACTACCATGACTGTCTCCAAATTTTGTGGGTGGAGTAAAGGCAAGATAGTCCTCCACCACCAAGTGTGCCATCAATCCACCTGCTAAATCCTAAATATGTCTAGAGTTGCATGATGGGCAAGAAACAATGGTTTGGAATGCTACCCCGGGCTATTGCCAGCGGTTAGACTATTTTCAAGCATTCATCCCATCACTTTTTGGGTGTTTGATTGCCAGCAGTATGTCTGAAAGCCTAAGACTGGTGTAGCTGCACAAGCCTACTACTGTCAATGTTTGTGAATGCTAAAAAGTAGGAAATTTGCATCCGTTCAAGGAGTACTTCTAAAGGTGCAGACTTGCTACTTTTTTGATAACCAGATCACTGAGGGGCATATTTAAAATGAAGTGATGGAACGTACTACAGTAAGCAAAGTTGCCCCACTGCATTGTGTCACCTGAAGAGAGCAGAACTCTGCCATATCCTCACAGAAATGGTGCAGTACTGCTCTCTCCATGTGCTGGCATACATTGGGCTGCCCAGTTTCAATGCAGGCACCTTTGCACCATAGTACAAGGGTGTCTGCGTTATGGTCAGCATAGTATTTGTGCAGGTAGGGGTACGTCTCTAATCAAGAACTATCCTTGGAGTCTTTTTCCTGATTACATGTGTGCTGTAGAAAGAGGAAATAAGGCGGAATAAAAACATTTCATCATGTTTCGCCAGCCTCAGGCAGGCACATCATTTTGGTGTAAACACATCTCTACAACTCTTTTTAAACATAGATTTGCGTCAAAAACCATGGGTGGAAACTTGTGAATGACCATGCACCACCCATTAAATGCTGACCTGACACAAAGTAACGCAAGAAAGCACAATGCCCTCGCAATTTGCCTGGCTTTGTAAATACCAAAAAGGATTTTGCATCGGGCTGCATCAAAAAAGTGACGCATCCCCAACGCAAAATGTTTGTAAACCTTAGGTTAAATATATTAAAGTTCTTGCTTCAAAAAATGAATAAGTTAAAACCTCTTAGTGAAATCTGGATAACAAGAACATTTTCAGTGTACGACTTTTGACTGCCTTCTCTGTTTTTTGTGAGGGGGCATACCCAAGTGTTAGCCTGCAGTGAGCACTGCTGTAAGCAGTTCTTTTAATTGGGGAAAATTATTTCAGGCCCTCACCAAATTGAGCTGTGGACTAGGGGTAGGCTAGGAGGAAGAGCTAGGGGCAAGAACTTAATGTGATCCAGACTTTCTGGTGTGAGCGATGAATGAGAAATTTGTGTTGCCCCTCATGTGCAAAAGCATTCTTTTACTACATTCTCTTTTCCAATTTCACGCATGTGCAGATTGCCTCTGCGCAAACGGCACTTGAAAAGCATTTGAATTTTCACGTTATATATAATTAAGGCTACTGTGGTTAGTTTGAGGAAGGAATGTGGATGTCGGTATACCATGATCCAATTCTAGTTAAGAAGTTGGTAAATTCCTCTGTTCTGAAAGGAAAATCTTCACAACTTTGCATGTGAGGTTGCCCGAATTAGTACTCACTATTGGCAGTGAGGCATTTACACTACGAAAAACAGGAATAATAATAACTTATTTTTTATAGCGAGCTTCATGCGCTACCTCTCCTCTTTTAAGAAGTGTAAATGGTGGTATTCAAATATTGTCTCAAAAATCGTGTCTGATCATAATATTGTAGTCAAAATATTGTAACAACAAACATATTGTGGACTAACTATTAAAGGTAAGTATATAGTTTTTTTAACTGTTTTACTATTATATTGAATTTTAAAATAGCCTTTCATATTCTTTTATTATGTTTTTTATTGTACTGTTTCATGTTATTTTATTATGTATATTAGTGTAAAATTATTATTATTTTTAAATATTATTATCTATTTTCCTACAGTTTTTAAAATTGTATATGAATTTCTGTTAATTTTTTAATCAGGTTTCATCTTTTTATTCTTACTTGTTTAAAGTCTTTATAATATTTTGAATTATGTATTGCATTTTTGTTTTCGCTTTTTGGGTTCATTAGGGGAATGGTTGAGTAGAGTGTTTTTTCATAAATTATATGTTCATTGCTGTCAACTGATTAATTTGTTAAATATATTATGTTTTAATTATTATTTATTTATTTTATATTTTGTTGTGCCAGGACCAGGCGTTGGTAAGAAGGCAGACTTTGTGCTGTCTCTTTGGTGAAATATAAAAGCAATTTTCCTCTACCCGTTACTGCATAACTTTCACCTGTTTTGTTTGTGGTTGTTACAGTTTAAAAATTGAACTTTTTACCTGCCCATGATTGCATCATTTTCACCTGTTTTGTCTAAAAATTGAAGTTTTTACCTGCCCATGACTGCATCATTTTACCTGTTGTATGGTGGGCTTTGTAGTCCAAAATCTGTTGTTTGCAATTGCCCGTGACTACCTGATTTTCCCTCCTAGTTTCTCTCTTAATCTGTGCTCAGACCTGTGTGTTAGTTAAGCAATCTACCCCCAGCTCCCTTTTGGTCTTAGCAAATGAGTCAAACCAGATTAAATCCCCCCCCCCACCTCCAACAGAGATATTAAACCTCAGAGACAGAGCAGAGGGTGCTCTGAGACTGCAGTAATCTATGGTTAGTTGTTAAAGCTGTGTGTTGGAAAGGGATTGTAACACTCATTTTATGGCTAGGAGAGTGAATTGTTTAAGTGTTGGAAAAGCAACATTGCTAGAGAGCAAAGTTTTAGTCTCTTACCTGCAGAACTCCAGAGTGTGGAGTGAGCCTGTCTGTCTCCTAGGAGATTCTGAATTGAGGAGCAGCCCTACTGCCCCCTGCCCAGCAAACTGTGCCTGAGGTCGCAGGCACCTTATATAAGCTGCTTTTGGATGCTACATCTGTGCACTGATTTGTGGCTTCATCTGGTGTTTTTTATGGATTAGGGTTAGTGTTTTTATTGGTTGATAGTATGAGGGTTCTGATTGGTTCCTGGGTCAGTGATTTTATTGGATGTAGGGTTTAGGATTAGTGATCTGATTGGTGGTTAGGTTTAGGGTTTCTGATTAGTTCGTAGGGTTAGTTTTTCTATTGGACGTAGGGTTTAGGGTTTTGTGACTGATTGGCTGCTGGGACTAGAGCTGGGACTAGGGTTGGAGCTAGGGTTTTTATTGGATATAGGGTTTAGGGTTTCGTGTCTGATTAGCTGCTGGGACTAGGGCTGGAGCTAGGGTTTCTATTGGACCTACGGCTCAAGGTCTGGTTTTTGGTTGGCTGCTGGGACTAGGGCTGTGATTGACTGTAAGAGGCCGGTGTCCTATTGGTTCTAGGGCTAAGGCCTAGTGTTCTGATTGGTTGGATTAGGGCTAGGGTTCCCATTGGCCAAAGAGGTCACCTGATTACTAGGGCTATTTCTGCTGAGGGCTCAGGGCATCTCAGCCGAGGCGTCAAGGCTAAGGGCAGAGAGGACAAGGGCAATTGCCTGTTTGAGCCTGTTCGAGACTGGTCGGGACTAGGGCCAGGAATGATGCCCAAATTTACATACACCAGCACCCACCCTACACTATCCACAACCATATTAACACACTCGCAGCACATGTACTCTACTCATTTACTACAAACTAACCCTAGACAAAGTTCAATGTCTCAGCACCCACTACAAAACCGCAGAAATCAAACCTATACACCCTTCTATCCAAGCTACCACACATTTGCACCATCACTTACAAACAATACACAACTCTATCCTCTACCACTAACCAAACCACTCATCACTAACACAGCTCAATACCACACCATACTTAACTATATCCCATCCAGACACAAACTCCCTTCTCTCATTACTCCTAACAGACCCCTTTTTGCCATTAACAAACCTATACTCAGCCTTCCATCTTTCCAGTCACCAACACCCTCCTCTTCATTTTACCACAATAACACAACGACACAACACTTACACTCCACTGCACCACACATATTACCTCTTGCAACAATCAAATCTAACACAAACACTCTTAACCCTAGTTCATCCCCTCTTACACACAACATACACTCTTCTCACAAACACATCACCACACCATTTACCTTACAACTTCCACTGTCAAACAATACTCGACAAACAAATCCTTCTCAGAAAACAACTACATCAGCACCTCCTTTCACTACACTCAAAAACAAAACATAACACACACACCAGCACAACAAAATATCTCATGCAGAGCACCTCATAATACTTTCAGTTACAAACTACAAACATACACCCACCTCGCAGACTACACAAATGATACACACCATGAACAAACTCCAATGCCGAGCTTTCTCTCTTTCCCCACAACTAATACAAATACAGCAACTCTCTTTTAACCACCTCTCATCCATTGGACAATTTATTGCCTTACAACATGACCCACATGCTGCGCCACCACCCCTAATTCATACACCTTCCGCCCTAAACAGACGCAAACAAAATAAGCAACAGGCCACTCCGGACAACTTCGCTTCTCCATGTCACCTGCACAACAAGGTTACACTACAAAAACAACAGAGTTCACCAACTCACTCTCAAGCACCGTCTCCACCACCTACACATGCAGACCCAACAAAATGCCTTCTTAGCCTGCTGGATGAGGAACACGATACAGAACAGCTACATGATTGCTATACTCATACAGCTAATGCCAACACTGAGGACACACCTGCTACAAGCCCACAAAATACTGCTCGCTCTTCTACAAAACAAAGTCACACTATCGCCAAAGCACATACTCTAAACTGTCTACTAATAAATGCTCAATCGCTCTCTAAAAACAAACATCACATCTACGACCTTCTCACTTACACAAAACCTGACATCCTCTTCATCACTAAATCATGGTTGGGAGATTATATGGCTCCAGTCCTGCATGAAGCTGTTCCTCTAGGCCATCAAACTGTCACACAAAATCATATAGGCAAAAAGGGGAGGAGGCCTAGCTGTTGTGTTCAGGCAAACAATACAGATCACTATAGCGGACGACTTCTCCATACAAGGTTGTGAGGCCCTTTTCACCACATGCAATCCTACACCATCTTCCTCCTGTAACTTGTTGCTTCTTTACAGACCTCCACCTAGCAATGCAACATTCTGAGACACACTTCTAGGGGCCAGATGTACGACCATTGTGATTTGTGACTCGCAAATTGCGACAAATTGCGAGCCGCAATTTGCGAGTCGCAAATCACAATGTACAACAGTGTCTCAGTCACTGTTTGCGATTCTTAATAGGGTCGCAAATTGCATGCCTCATGAATATAAATGAGGCACTCGCAATTTGCGACCCCATTGGGAATGGCTGGGCCTCCCAGGGATGGTGGCCTGCTGGGCTCAGCAGACCTCCATGTCTGGGACTGCTTTTAAATAACGCAGTTTTTTTTTTTTAATGCAGCCCGTTTTCCTTAAAGGAAAACGGAATGCATTTAAAAAAAGAAAAATGAAACGTTTTCGTTTCATTTTTTAAGGGAAAGGTAGTGGTCACTGAGACCACTGCCTGCCCCTAAAAAATATTTTCCCCTGCATTCAGAAAGGGGAAGGGGTTCCCTAGGGACCCCTTCCCGTTTGCGAGTGCTTTACCACCCTTCTGAGAAGGGTGGTAAACTGCAACTGATTTGCGACCGCAATTGCGGTCGCAAAACAGTCTTACATAGGGCTCAGACTCGCTATTAGGAAGGGACGCCCTTGGAACGCCCCTTCCTAATAGCGAGTCGCTAATCCTTTTTAGCGCCTCGCAAAAGGATTAGTACATGGCCTATATGTATTTTGCATGCGCAAACAGGTCGCAAACCCATTTGCGCATGCAAAATAGGGTCGTACATCTGGCCCTTGGTTTGACAAAACCAATATGCCCCATCCAAAAACAATCATTGCTGACCTAGATGCACTGAACCTGCATCAGATCACCCACGAACCCACACACATCGCTGGACATATCCTAGATGTCATTTTTGAGAATACAGAACTAGTTACCTTTCAAACAATGACTCCAGTCACAAAGGTCAGACCACCATTTGCTTCTTTTCCAACATAAAACAACACAAAGCAACGCACCTAAAACCACCTCAAGTGCATCCACCTATTGACCGTGGAACAAACTCAATTTGGAACACATAGGGGCCGATTCCGATCTCGGCCGGTAGGGCTCCGAATCGGATTTGGCTTAACCGGATCCGATTCGGAGCCCTATTTCCCGACCGATCCGTACGCGCGTCCGGACGAGCGAGTACGATGCGAAATCGCCGACCGACTCGTTCGGGCGTCCCAACCGCACCGACCGACTCGTTCGGACACGATTCGCACCGCGCAATGGAGACGTTCCCCGGCCGGGTAAGTACGATGCGCGCCGCGAGCAGTCCGACCGACTCGCGCCGTCCGGCTCGAAAGAGCAGTCGGAGCCGTACTTCGGGGGTCCGTGTCGGACCCCCCTGTACGCGTATCCGCGCAAGTCGCACACAGGGGGGACCCATGGGTCCCCCCTACCTGTGCGTGTACGGCGCGAGTCGCTTCGCCGCGTACCCGCTGTAGGGGGCGCCCTTGTTCGCCTCGCACCCATTGAGGCAATGGGAGCCCGCGTACGTGTTGTACGACCGGCTCCCATTGACTTCAATGGGAGTCCGACCGACTCGAGTTCGATAGCATACGGACGCATCGTACTCGTTCGGTCGGGCTGCACGGGTCCGATTCGGTCGGAATTCTCTCCGGGTCCGGCTCGGTCGGAGAGATTTCCGGCCCGAATCGGAATCGGCCCCTTAGAAACACAGCTAACATCCAGTACAGAGCTAGACACAATAAATGATGTTCAAAAACTATATGAGTGGCTACAGGAAGCTTTTGATACCCTAATACCACTAAAAACGACACAACAGAACAAAAGCAAACAGGCACCTTGGAGAAATACAGAAATAAAAGAGATAAAACAACAAATTGGAAAGCTGCAACATGCCTAACTCAAAACAAACACCAATCAAGACAAACTTCACCTACAGAAACGTAATGATTATACAAGTCAGCTATCAAAAAAGCTAAGAAAAGGTACTATTCAAACAGAATTAAAAATGTTAAGTGTGCAAACTCGATTACACTAACAGCCTATACTACGGATCACATTTAACAACTATGAAAAGACTACACCGGATTCAGAACTCTGCTGCCAGACTACTCTTACATATAAAGCTACAAGCCCACATCTCCCCTGCCTTAAAATCCCTGCATTGGTTACCGGTTGACAGAAGATCAACGTTCAAGCTGCTTTGTATCACCCACAAAGCGACACATGGAACAGGACCGCTCTTCATCAGGAATAAAATCACCAAATACATTCAACAAAGGAACCTCCGCTCTAGAGTAGAACTTCACCTCAAAATCCCACCATACAAGAAAAAAAACATGGGTGTCACATCCTTCTCTGTTCAAGCAGCCAAACTATGGAACTCTTTACCCCAAACATAAGACCCACGGATAACCACCTTATCTTCAGAAGACTACTCAAGAATTGACTCCTCCTCACAAAACCACCATACGCAAACATAAATATGCATCATATCCCTCTGTATATAAGAATTTATTTGGACTATAGATATGTAACAAACATATGTGTATTGCTTTGTATAAACGTGTATAATAATTGATTTGAAAAATGTAGATATTCGTTAGTTCTGTTTAAAAAATGTACATATTATTTATAGTTACATTATTCTATGTTTTAACATGTATATAAGTGACTGCATAAATAAGTAAATCATTTATCATAACTATTTATATACAATTGCTTCACTATTGAATTACAAAAATTAAAAACAAATAAATTAATTTAAAGTACAACAACACTTGAAAGCGAGAGTTTATTAAATGCAACTTTAATCTACATATATTACCTTCCTCATGCATATGTATACCTTCCATGTACTTATGTATCTATATATTTATTACTTTGCTTCTAATTCAGCACATGCAATGCACTACCCTATTTCTCACCATATACTGCTCTCAATATATCCTCTACCTCCACTCTCTCATTCATCCCAAAACCCATACCACTACTATGATCCCCCAAATAACCCTTTCAATACTCTTCCCTCCTCTACCCCTCCTTACAACATCTCATACCTCTTTTGCTATTCAGATCTCCCAAACGAGCCTTTCTAAAGCCTTCCCTCTGACTCTTCTCCCTCTACCTCCCCTTTACTCATCCCAAACCCCCTCCTACTGCTATAAACTCCAAAATAAAATTATAGACCCTTCCCTCTTCTATCCCTGCGCTATTCCTTTTCAATCCAAATAACAGACTAACATGTCCACCACTCAAATTACTTTCATATTTCAGTATACTAATCCTTTATGGCATTCGGAGTAGCGTGCTACTTGCCAAAAAAGCACTTTGACGCCTCGTCAGGGGTAGTAAGCGCTATATAAATGCAATTACAATACAATACATTTCGGGTTGTGGGTCTTATTGAAGTATTGGGTGAGTAGTATGTTTGTAACTGTAAGATTACATTTTCATTTATGTTAATTGATTAATATTTTAATTTATGAAAATGGCTGTTATTTATTTTATTAAATGCTTTATCTTAGTAGATATGGCACTTTGCTGATTTTTTTCTCTCTCTCTCTCTCTCTCTCTCTCAAGCAACACAGCACAACTGCATTACTGTACTCCCCACTATGCACCTGCTGGCATTATGCACTAGTGAGCTTTACAATCACTTCGTAGACGACACTATAAAATATTCTACTCCACTCTTGTTCTCCAGAAACTAGCCCCTACATACCCTTGGAAAACGTCAGGATTGCCATGTGCTCTACCATACCTGATTATGGTCGAGAGGGATTCCTGAGGGGTCACGCTGCTGAGGAATACGGCCTTGGCTCCCAGGGCCCTTGCTGGCACCCCATGGATAGAGGGTCGGGGCTTCATGGCCCTGGCTGGCACTGAAGGATAACATGCTGCAGAAATATTGCAGCGCTGTGTTCATTGCTGGTGACGGTCCTCTTCACAGGCTCCTCGCCCTGTCTTGTGCTGGATGGATGAAAATATCCAGCCTCCTTGTTGCTCCTCACTTGCTCTTCGTCCTGGCCAACTGGAAAATCCTGTCTTTTTCACCGGCTGAAGACATAGATGCTCACCACAGCCTTGGCAAAGACGGAATGGAAAGACATTGCAAACTTTCCCTCCCGCCACGCAGCGGCCTTAATGGTGACGTCACGCATTACAGTCATGGTGTAGCTCATCACTGTCAGTGACAAGTGGTCCTGTGAGCATGCACCACAGGGTAAAAATGCTTTTATCTAACATGACTATTTGTTACATGCCCCAATACTCTCCTGGGTCAAAAGAAGTTTCTGTACTCACGGGAAAAAAATCGAAGTGCTAATACAAAACAGCTGAAGAGCTGCTGCTTTTTGTGATGCTTCTGTTATGCAATAGTTTTTTTCTGAGCTGAAATAATTGTCCATCCAGCAAATGCTGATGCTCTAACGTCAAAAGATACATCAGACAAAAACGTTGTCTCTCCATTCCAACCAGAAGAGCTTGACACTCGGTTCTTTCCTCAATGGATTTAAAGAGATTCTTACAAACAGAATCTAAGGTTTGTGCTGTATAGGCACCATAAATCCCAGCCCTACATACGAAACGCGAGCCTGAATGTTCCTTCTTTAATGAAGAATCCACTTTTTTAACCAAAGTATCTTTAATGATGACATCATTAGCCATGGATGTCCTCCCCACCAGACTTCCAGCAAGGGAATAAACAACCACAAAGCCAGTATTCTCTCCTCCATCTGCTCCAAAAGATTCCGTTATATATTATAAATCTGGGGAGATTGATTTTAGGTGGGTCCATCCATTCTTTTCAAATTATTTCCATGACATGAGGGTAGATAGGCATTGTTAGACCTGGCACCATTAGCGTGGGTCTCCCTTCCATCTTTCGCTTTTTGTCTCCTCTGTGTTTTCTGGTGTTAGATGCTCTGGGCACTGTGCCACTGCCATTCAGTGCTACAGCGCGAGCTCCCTATTGTAAATTGACTGGATGAATTGGTCTTCCCATAATTGGCTCATTTGATTTACCTGTTAGTCCCTCGTATAGTGCACCGTGCGTGCCCAGGGCTGGTAGACCGAATGCTGCGGGTGGGCCTGCAGCGCTGATTGCGCCACCCACCTAAACAGCGCGTAAAGTGTGTCTCAGACCTGCCATCGCAGAGTCAGTGCGCAGTCCAGAACTGCCATTCTTTGACTGTAAAGTGAACCCACTTCCCAGTCCCTCAACCTTCCCTTGGCATCATGCAAGTCATCCCTATGGCAGGGTTAGGTGTATGTGAAAGGTAGGACCTGCCTTGGTCTGTGTGGCATGTCCTGATAGTGAATTACACTCCATTTCGTTTTTCACTATTGCAAGGCTATGTGTTCCCTTAGGCCAGAATGGGCAGTTTTGATTATTACATCCTATAATCCTAGCTGACCCAAGGAACACGTTTGGAAAGTCGAATTTAGTATGCCTGAGCTCAGAATATTAAAATACATCTTTTAGTGAGGATTATTTTGATATTCTGTGTTTGAAAATACCACTTCTAGGAAGTAGGTATTTTCTTGCCTAAGTCGCCCCGTGTGCTCTGCTGTTATGTGTATTGGATGTCTGGTCTTGGAGGGACAGGGCAGGCTGAGCCGACCTGGGGTGAAGAGCGGAATCTGCAGCTGGAGTATGGGGAGGGGTGACCCTTTGGTCTGAGCAGGGCTGGGCCTGGCAAGGTGAATGATGGCTCCAGCCCCCACTGTGCGTCTGATGGCAGATCCCCTCTTCCTCAAAGGCAGGATGCCGCCTCGTAAATAAAGTGCTCCAGCACCACTCCGAACTGGTTCTGGCTCGGTTCAGTGACTTGTGACTTTTGAGAACAAAGACTTGTGGGGTATAAAGATCTGCGCCGAAACCCCTACAGGGTGTGTTACTTCTGGAAGCCAAGACGAACCTCTGTCCGTGTAACGAGAGGAAAAGGACTTTGAAACTTTCATCCATCTTGCTGAAGCAACTACCCAAGGGCCTGATTTGAGCTTGCCTCCTGCTGAAGTCTCAGGGACATTAGACTTCACCCATCCGCCTTCTGAATTCCTATTGAGAGGGGTTCTACTCGCAGGTGAGGCCTCTGTCGAGAATTCCAGAGCCTCTGGGTCTACTGCGGGGAACGTGGGCTGAGAATCATCGCTATTGTGGGCAGCTGCAGCGGAGGAGCTGTTGCCGCTGAGAGCCCGCATTTGTCTGTGTTACGAGAATCATCGCTATTGCTATTGTGGGCCGCTGCAGCTGAGGAGCTGTTGCCGCTGAGAGCCCGCATCTGTCTGTGCTACGAGAATCACCGCTATCGCTATTGTGGGCCGCCGCAGCTGAGGAGCTGTTGCCGCTGAGAGCCCGCATTTGTCTGTGCTACGAGAATCATCGTTATCGCTATTGTGGGCCGCTGCAGCTGAGGAGCTGTTGCCGCTGAGGGCCCGCATTTGTCTGTGCTACGAGAATCATAGCTATCGCTATTGTGGGCCGCTGCAACTGAGGAGCTGTTGCCGCTGAGAGCCCGCATTTGTCTGTGCTTCGAGGATCATCGCTATCGCTATTGTGGGCCGCTGCAACTGAGGAGCTGTTGCCGCTGAGAGCCCGCATTTGTCTGTGCTTCGAGGATCATCGCTATCGCTATTGTGGGCCGCTGCAGCTGAGGAGCTGTTGCCGTTGAGAGCCCGCATTTGTCTGTGCTACGAGGATCATCGCTATCGCTATTGTGGGCCGCTGCAGCTGAGGAGCTGTTGCCGCTGAGAGCCCGCATTTGCCTGTGCTACGAGAATCATCGCTATCGCTATTGTGGGCCGCCGCAGCTGAGGAGCTGTTGCCGCTGAGAGCCCGCATTTGTCTATGCTACAAGGATCAGCGCTATCGCTATTGTGGGCCGCCGCGGCTGAGGAGCTGCTGCCGCGGAGAGCCCGCCTTTTTATCACCGCCTCAGGAGCCTCGTGAGTGCACGCCGCGGACTGCTGCAGCTGGGAACTGCGGCCGCTGCGAGTCCGCCTGTCATCTTCGCGGCTTCCTCCCGAAGCTGCGTGCCGTGCCCCTTTAAACCTCAGGTACATTGTGCATCACCGGGTCGCGTAGACCCCGGCCTCGAACTAAGTTCGTTTCACACGCTTTTGAGGGCTTTTAATTGCCTTTCTTCGTGAACTTATATTTACGTGCATTGTGGATTTTTGATCGTATTTGAGCCTTGCGTTAAGCTTATATAAAGATACCTATTTTTCTATAGCTACTTGTGTGGTGTCCCTCTGTGGTGTCGTCACTGCGTTATTGTGTATGGTCATAAATGCTTCACACACTGCCTCTGAGATAGACCTGTCTGCTCGTGCTACGTTACCACAGGGTTGAGCAGGGGTTAACAAGGGGTGTAGCCCCCTCACTCTGACTTAGGAAGAAGGGTCCCAACTTGGACATTGGCCAGCCACTGCCAACTAGAGACTCCCATTTCTAACAGGCATGTTTATCTGAGCAACTTTTTGAAAGTGTCTCAACTGTGTCAGAAGAGTTTCCTGGAAGCTCAGGTGAAGGAAACCCCATATTCTTGCACAGATAAGAAAGCACATTTTGAACCATCTCTTTCCCAATGTATTTGCCTTTTTGCTCATCTGGTGTCAGCCCTGCATCACCATCTGAAGCTAATCAATCTGGAAAGGCAGAACCCCTGAAACAGAGTCTTTGTGAGGCTTTTTTTTTTAAAGAATTAATAGTCTCAGTCACCAGCCTCATTAATCTATTCTCCTTAAACTGTTCTTTTCTGGCAGAAAATATAAACTGGATGAAAAAGAAGACGATGAAAAAGAGAATTCTGCATCAGTGGTTTTTAACATTTTAACGTCTGTGGACCCCCACTTAATCGTTACTGGAACCCGGGGACCCCTACTGAATCATTATTGGAAACCGGGACCCCAGCCTAATCATTTTCAATTATTTGAACAGCAAAACAGTACACAAAAATACAGAAACAAGCATTTATCAAACAAATTTACAAATTTTAAAAAATCCAAGTAATTTTTTTTTTTTATTGAGATCCATCATAGCGGAAGAGGAAAAAGCACAGAGTCATATTACACATACCAAACCCCAGCACTTAAATACATATACAGAACAAATGTCATACCAATTAAAATCCATCAAGAACCAGGTCAAACTTAAAATTGCACATTTCATGGATATAGAAAACGTGTTAAAAAGAAGAAATATCAAAAAGGGCAATCTACCGATTTATCCTATTCAGGGATTTCTACCATAAACTATCCCGACATTTAATGAAATTTTCTAATTCCCCCGCAGCGCAGAGCATACATCCACTCTCTGTCTCTTACTTGCTTCATCTTCGCCACCCACTCCCCTACTGTGGGAATCAGCCACGCTTTCGACCTTTGGAGCAATAGGGATCGAGCCACTGCCATTGCAACATATTGCAGAATTTTGAATCTGGGTGCTAATCGAGCGCCAGGATCATAACCCAGAACCATTCACCAAGTACTAGGAACTAATTGTATCTGCCAAACCTTTTCCAAGAACCCAGCTATCTCTCTTCAGAATTCTTGGATGGCGGCGCACTGCCCATTTACATAGTACACATTTGCAGCAACCCTCGAACTACATCTAAAACAGCCACTTGACCATGTAGGGTTAATTTGGGGAAAAAATGGGGGGGTTCTATAAAGCAACCATTTCATATAGAATTGCATTCTCCATCAATTGGCTCCTCTCAAGACCCTAAAATTTAATGTACTAATTTAATCCCACATCTTTCTAGTTAATTTAAGCCCTTCATATTTCTCGCATTTATTAATTGCCTTTTGACACAGATCGGAACCCCACCTATAAGCGAGCAATCTTTTCCATTCACCTGGCTGTTTAAGGTCAAGGGTTTCAAATAACTCCATTACAAGTTTTTGGCTACCACAAATCTGTCCAGACTCCAGAATGCTAAATTTACTGGACAGAATTCTATAGGAGGCTAGAAGCAGAAAATTGCCTTGAATAAATTCTTGGATTTCCGCCAGACTCTTCCACCTTTCTTCAATCATGAAATTTGCTACCTTACTAAACCCCATTCTCTCCCAGTTTCACACAATGCTGGTATCCACCTTGGCCCCTGAATCCCCAACCAATTCTGTCATGGGTGTAGCCGCATTAATGTCGGGAATTGTTTATCTCCTATAAAAATCCCTGCGTTTCCTAAAAACCACCTCAGGCTTTTATAGCAAACTTTCTTAAGTAATTTTGTTAATTTTAAAACATCTCGAATATCATATTCAATAAAGATCAGTCAAATGAGATCATTCTTAAAAATTCCACCTGATCTAAGTTTCACAGTCAATCTGGACATGTATTGAGCAAAATAAGCGAAATAGTAATCCCTCATGTTGGGGAGTGCTAAACCACCTTCTTCCAGCCCTTCATATAAAGTGGCAGCTGCTAATCTAGTGGTTTTGTTTTGCCAGATAAAAGATGTAAAAAGAGATTCCACTTTAAAAAAAATTATGTTATTAAATTGCCTGGTATGGCAGAAAAGAAGAAATTAAACAACAGAAGAACCACCATTTTAATCAGGGCTACGCTCCCAAGAATATTTAAAGGAAGCAGGCTCCATCGTGCAAACATAGCTTTAACTTTTATTAGCAGAGGGGCAAATTAAGATCATATAAATCTTCAATCTTTAAAGAATATCTATTGCCCAAATATCTCTTTGGCTGATCACTTACACAGGAGGCTATATCTGGAAGTAATCTATCCGGTTTACAGCTGCAAAGAATGACTTCAGTTTTCTTTCTGTTAATTTTATAGCCCCCTAACTCCTGATATAGAGGAAAAAATCTCAAAGACTTTTTCCTGGGAACTCCTATTAGCATCCAGAAGCAACATTATGTCATCGGCATACAGTTTTATCTTCCCCATCTGTGGTATAGTAGGGTGATTATCTCTGTTCTCCCTAATCGCGATTGCCAACGGCTCGATAAAAAAAGCAAAATAAAGCCAGCAACAAGGGACATCCCTGCTTAGTGCCATGGTAAACTTGCTGTCTGACTTCCTCAGTGGCATTAACTATAATCCTGGCTTCAGCATTCTTGTACATTTTATATATCAACCTTGTGATCTGGGTGAGCATCCCAAACTTAGTTAAAATACAGAAAAGTGTTTCCCAGACCAGGAGGTCGAATGCCTTCTCTGCATCCAATTAGAAGAACTACGGCAGGAGTATTATTGACTAAAAGATAATTGAGTGTCTCAGCTAAATAGTGTGTATTTGTTCCTAACTGTCATCTGGCTATGAAACCATTCTGGTCCTGGTGTATTAATTTTGCCGCTATAGAATTGAATCTGTTAGCTAATAATTTCATTCTGATCTTATAGTCTGAATTTAACAATGTGATGGGACTATAAGAACTTGGACATTCGCCATCTTTTCCTTTTTTCAAAAAACTAACCACATTCCCCATATTAAATGAGGCAGGTATGGGGCCGTCCTCCAACATGGCATTAGCAACCAATAATAGATAATCCACTAACACCACCAGTAACGATTTATAAAATTCGGCCGGAAAGCCATCCGGGCCATAGACCTTACAGTTAGGGAGGCTTTTAACCACCTCAACCAGTTCTTCTTTCGAAAAGGAGCGGTCTATATTTTCAACATCTTCCTCAGTAAGAGTAGGAATATTCAGCCCTGTCTAAAAATGTCCTATAGCTGCCTTGATTCTGACTATAAATTTGAGTGTAGTGTTCAAGCAGAATTTTGCCCGGTTCCCCCTTCTTTTTGCAACTGGCCCCAGAGACAGGGCACTTCAAAGCATGGGTCATATTACTTACAGCTTGTTCTTGTGCCTGCTAAGCTAAAAATGTTCCCGTAAAATTACTCTCATATACCTTCTGCATATGAGCCCAATTGGATGCACAGCACTTAGTATAATAGAAGCCGCTTAACGCCTGTTTAGCCTTCTCCAACTCTTTTCTATTTGCCTCAGACAATTGTCTTAAACATGTATCGTGAATTTCCCGTCCAGTCTTTTTTAGAATCTGCTTCTGTTCTCTGACATTTCTAATATTTGCCACATCCTTCACTGTCACCAGCCAACGTATATATGCTTTTAATGCATTGCACACCATGTATGCTGGGACAGACCCATGATTCCTTATCATAAATTTGTCCAAACTGTAATACTGTATTCAATTTGATGCACTTTCACCGCTCCTACAAATCAATCTGAGAAAAAGAACTTAATTTTTAGCATCCAATCTCAAATCCCTTCACATTTACAGAAAGTTTTACAATTTTCAATTGTACATTTTGCTACTTTATTTACACTTTATTAATCCATTAATATTATTTAGTTTTCGTTGCAGTCACGGACCCCCTGAGTAGGCTTTGCAAACCCAGGAGTCCCTGGACCACAGGTTAAGAACCACTGTTCTACATGACTCCAAAGACTACTACGCAAAAGATATGGCACTTACTTCCTTGCTTTTTCACCCCACAGGTAGTATTGGCTGCCCTCCAACACAGGAAGCTTTCAACAGGGCGATGTAAGTCAGCTTTCTTGCATAGATGAATCAGGTTTACCACACGTCCCAACACTGTGTTGCATATCTTCACATTTCTTTGTCCACACACTTCTAACTCAAGTAGATTTAACCAATGAATATCTATATATTGGCCCCATAACCGGAAAGGGACAATCAGGGGTGGGAGGGAACCTTCAAAAGATCCATGCTCGGCAGTGGTCACTGTATAATCCTAAAGAGTCCCTGTCTCAGTCACAAGCAGGAAAAACAAAACAGGAGGATCCTGGTAAGCCAGTGCCTTTATGGTGCCCGAAGTTGAATGGGCAAGGCTTGTCTTCTCAACATTTTCCTGTGTTTTTTCCCAGTCTGGAGGTGGTTACCTCATGAGTAATGATTGGGACGAGGATACAGGACATATAGCTGATGTGACAAATGCTACACCCTTACATGGAAGAACATGCTGCAGAGACACATTGGTGTCTCCAGGCTCATCGACTCACCTTGACATGCTGGTTACTGGGAGTTCAGGTATATGAGGACGAAGTCTTTCGAAGGAGTGCGCTCAGGGGTATAGCTTAGTCAATAGTGTTAGGGGGGGCATAAGGCTGAGATTTCAATGAGTTGTACCAAACTGAAAAGGATAGGGCAGGCTAGCATCACTGGACAGTGGTAATGGACCGGATTAGAGGCATTAATTTTCAGTTATTTGGAATTGTAAGGCCAGCCAGTGTGGGTATAGTCTGGACTATGTTGCCCACGCTAGTCCAGTTGCTCCTTAGAGCAATGTAGGGCAGAGAGGTCCAGTAGAGCAGGCTAGCGTATGACCATGCCTAACATCAGCAGACCAGGTGAAGGATGGGAAGAAAGAGTAAGCCTTTTAGAAGCCTATCCACATGAAGTCTGAACACCTTTGTGACACACTGATAAACTGAGGCACTGTGAAAAATTTACACTGCCTCAGACTCTTCTCCAGAGCTCTAACTCGTCTTGCTCATCATGAACACTTACCCACAACCGGAACTCACACTGTTGCTGACTACATTCTTGCTGGATTTTGGATTCTGGGCACTTTACCACTGCTAACCAGTGCTAAAGTGCATATGCTCTGTATTCAAAACATGATACCATTGGCTTATCCACAATTGGCATATTTAATTTGCTTATAAGTCCCTAGTAAAGTGCACTATATGTGCCCAGGGCCTGTACATTAAATGCTACTATTGGACCTGCAGCACTGATTGTGAAACCCACTTCAGTAGCCCTTTACACATGTCTGTGTGCAGTTTTAAACTTCCGTTTCGACGTGGCAAGCTAGCCTACTGGCCAGACACAAACCTTCCCTTTTACTACATATATGCCACCCCTAAGGTAGGCCCTAGGCAGCCCGATGGGCAGGGTGCAGTATATTTACAAGATAGGACATGTACTTTTGAGTTTTACATGTCCTGGTGGTGAAAAACAGTAAAACTCGTTTTTCACTACTGCAAGGCCTATCTCCCCCATAGGTTAATATTGGGATTGCCTTCAAATATCTTTTAAGCGCCATTTCCAATTGGGAAAAGATAGAGATTTGGAGTTTGGTGTTTCTGGACTCACAATTTAAAATCATAACTTTTGATAAAGTCGGATTTTAAATTGGAAGTCTGAAAATGCCACTTTTAGAAATTTGTAAATAGAATAGCGAATGCACTCCTTCCCTTATTTTTTCCTTTCAAAGCAGTGCAGCAGCTGGGGCCGCTAAACGCGGCACCTTTTTTCTGTGTCTTTGACATACTGTGATGGGACGATTCACAGTGCTGTTTGGATGGTGAATTCAATCATTTAACGGGTGTTATCATTTCCTGGATTATTATAGACAATTTCACTGTTTTCATTAACCTCTGGCAATGTTATGTTCTATATAGCACGTTTTTTATGTACTGTTGAATATTCAGGTTTATTTTCTCATGCACATAGTGTTATTTATTTAGCTTATCACTGTTTAGGGTGAACTAGGTTCGGTTCATGCACAGCAGGGGTAATTTGTAGTAGTGTTTGTTTTTAAAAAAAAAGTTTGTTCTAATTTGAGTTAGGCAGTCACATGGTTTTATTGAGCTCACCTGAGGGAGCAGTTAAAAAGGTGGGAGGGAGTGAGCATTGGGATTGATTTTTTGAACACGAGTGGAGGTATGAAGAGATCACAATGCCGGTTTTGGCTTTCACAAGGTAAATAGAAGTTAAGTTGGTTTCTGTGATGGATGAGGGTTTTAATTTTAGTTTTGAATGGATAAGGGGTAGTTTATGGGGCAATATGAGTTTTTAGGCATTAATTAGGTGCAGGATATGAGAGTAGGTTTTTGTTTTTATTGGGTTTACACTGTTGAGCTGTTGGAGTGACTGTGAGGGTGGTTAAGGGAGGTGATTTTTGGTGGGGTTAAGGGTTATGATTATCTTGTTTTGTGGTTCTTGAGGCACTAAGCAGAGTGGTTGGCTAAGCGTATTTTTCTAATTTTTTACAGCGACCCCTGACGAAGAACCAGATAGGTTCGAAATGCATTGGGTTATACCGAAAGTCCTGTTGTAAAATATGATTGACTGCACACGCTCATGTTAAAGCCTGGATTGGCTACAGAAAGCGTTTTGAAAATGCATGAATAAAAGTATTCAGTGCAATCTACCTGTCTCCGGATTGATTCTACATAAATATAGAGATTATGATAACTAATCTGACAAGTTGACTGGTTTAGCATGGATCACTTGGTTTACAGTGAAGGTTTGGTTTACATGGAATATTTTTTCCTCTCAAAGCAGTGCAGCAGCTGGGGCCGCTAAACGCGGCACCTTTTTTCTGTGTCTTTGACATACTGTGATGGGACGATTCACAGTGCTGTTTTGCACACACGTAAATTGGCAGTTTCAGCAAAAACTCACAAGAAGATAAGGGAAGGAGTGCATTCGCTATTCTATTTACATTTGCTTCGCAACTATCGTCCAACCTGTGTCTGCACCCCAATGGTTTCACGGATGGAAGTAAAGGTTTATTTATGAAAGTGAGCATCACTCTGGAGACAGCGGAATATCCATAAGATCTTACATGGACTGAACTAATGAATAATTTATTACTCTGATTAAGAAGGATGGTGGATTCAATCATTTAACGGGTGTTATCATTTCCTGGATTATTATAGACAATTTCAATGTTTTCATTAACCTCTGGCAATGTTATGTTCTATATAGCACGTTTTTTATGTACTGTTGAATATTCAGGTTTATTTTCTCATGCACATAGTGTTATTTATTTAGCTTTTCACTGTTTAGGGTGAACTAGGTTCGGTTCATGCACAGCAGGGGTAATGCATTATGGGATTTGTAGTAGTGTTTGTTTTTAAAAAAAAAGTTTGTTCTAATTTGAGTTAGGCAGTCACATGGTTTTATTGAGCTCACCTGAGGGAGCGGTTAAAAAAGGTGGGAGGGAGTGAGCATTGGGATTGATTTTTTGAACACGAGTGGAGGTATGAAGAGATCACAATGCCGGTTCTGGCTTTCACAAGGTAAATAGAAGTTAAGTTGGTTTCTGTGATGGATGAGGGTTTTAATTTTAGTTTTGAATGGATAAGGGGTAGTTTATGGGGCAATATGAGTTTTTAGGCATTAATTAGGTGCAGGATATGAGAGTAGGTTTTTGTTTTTATTGGGTTTACACTGTTGAGCTGTTGGGGTGACTGTGAGGGTGGTTAAGGGAGGTGATTTTTGGTGGGGTTAAGGGTTATGATTATCTTGTTTCGTGGTTCTTGAGGCACTAAGCAGAGTGGTTGGCTAAGCGTATTTTTCTAATTTTTACAGCGACTCCTGACGAAGAACCAGATAGGTTCGTAATGCATTGGGTTATACCGAAAGTCCTGTTGTAAAATATGATTGACTGCACACGCTCATGTTAAAGCCTGGATTGGCTACAGAAAGCGTTTTGAAAATGCATGAATAAAAGTATTCAGTGCAATCTACCTGTCACCGGATTGATTCTACATAAAAATAGAGATTATGATAACTAATCTGACAAGTTGACTGGTTTAGCATGGATCACTTGGTTTACAGTGAAGGTTTGGTTTACATGGAATATTTTTTCCTCTCAAAGCAGTGCAGCAGCTGGGGCCGCTAAACGCGGCACCTTTTTTCTGTGACTTTTAGAAATTTGGCATTTTCTTATTTTACTGTGCCTCTTCTTGTCTCTGAATACACGTCTGGGTTGGGTGACAGCTGGCCAATGTGCACTCCCTCTAGACAGTCAGGCACAAAAGGAGCTGCGGTGTGACATTTGCATCCTGATGGCCAATCACCAGGCTGATGGGTCTTTCTGAGGAAGATTAGGAAGGAGGAGCGGACACTTGCAGCTGAATAGGGCTGTGCCTGTCCCCACACAAAGAGCTGCATAGCCCCCTATAGTAAGTCTGGAGACAGGGCAGGTAAGGCAGGGACCTTGTGATCTTCAAAGGCCTCTTTGAAGTCCCCCCCCAATTCAATGGCACAACAGGGAATAAGTATTGGACCAGTGGCAGCTTTGCAACCTGATGGCCCATCACCATGCTGAGGGGCCTTCCTGAGGAAGATTTGGAAGTAGGAGCTGACACTTGCACCTTACTAGGGTTGTGCCTGTCCCCACATAAAGAGCTGCATAACCCCCTATGGTTGGTCTGGAGACAGGGCATGAAAGACAGGGACCTTGGGTTCTTCAAAGGCCACTTTGAAGTCTTCCCCACTTCAAAGGTACAACTGGGAATAAGTATTGGATCACTGAGACCACCAAATCAGAACTTTGCTGGAACCAAGGACATTCTGCCAGGAAGAAGAGCGGCTGTGCTGTAGGTGGGATAGCCACTCTGCTAACTGCTTTGCTGTGATGACCTGCTGATTGCTATGCTGCAGAAGGGACTGCCACTTTGCTACCTTCTTTGCTTCTTTGCTGCTGCTTCTTGCCTGGAAGTGAGAAGTACTGGACCTGTTCTCTACATCTTTGCATCCAAGTTTCTCCAAGGACTTGTTGGCTTGCCCGCTGTTTTGAAGTCTCAGGGCCATCAAAGGCTTCCTTCACCTCTGCTTCAGCTGCTGGACTCTGCCTACTGTGAGTCCTGCCCTGCTAAGAGGTGCCAATTCAGTCCTGGGCCTTAAAAGAGGGTTCTGCAAGGGTTTTCTTGCAAAAATTGACAAAGTTACAACTTTGCGCCAATCAGAACCAACGCAGTGCCCTTCAATGCTGACACAGAGCCGATCCAAAGACATCCCTGCAAGGCTTGACGACGACGCAGAGCCTGCATAATAAGTGGCTCGATGACAACGAGGGAACTGACTGCGAGGCTCGACTTTGATGCATTGACCCGACTGCATGAATCAAAACCTACGCATCGAGTCTTAGGTGCTTGCTCCATCCAAGATACTTTTTCAGCGGGCCCTCTGTGGGTCCTGTAGCTGTCCTGCCCTCCATCGCGGGGGCCTGAAACTTTAGGGTGACCTCAAGTAAGCCCTAAGCGCTATTGACTTTAAAAATTCATACCTCAAGTTTTACTTCTTGGACTTTTGTCTTTTTGGTCTTGTTTCACTCAGATAAATATTCTCTAATTTTCTAAACTGGTGTGGAGTCCTTTTGTGGTGTTTTCACCATGTTACTATAATTTAAGTGTTGCACAAATACTTTACACATTGCCTTTTAAGTTAAGCCTGACTGCTCTGTGCCAAACTACCAGAGGGGGAGCACAGGTTAATTTAGGTTGTGTATCTGACTTGCCCTGACTAGGGTTGTGGTCCCTACTTGACAGGGTGCAAACCTCTGCCAAGTAGAGACCCAATTTCTAACAGGGAAAATCAAATAAAATAACTGCTGCAGAAAGCAGCATTACAAAAGGGGATGATGGACGGAACGTTTGAGCCAATCAAACACTCACCCCCAGTCAACTGATCTGGGTTTAATCCATCATCATTCTTTAGCTCACTCCACCACCCCAATTCAGACATGGCCATATGCAAATCAGTCTGACCCTGTGCCTCATGGGAACAGTCCAGCCCGAACTGCCAAGCCATGTCTTCCCTGGACCGGAAACAAGCATCCTAGGACCGGTTTCTGGCATTTCAGCCGTCATCAGCCAGGCTTGCTTGAATCCAGTGGCAAAGTGAGCAAGGGACCCACGTCTGGGCATACCCCGCCAACTTAGGGCGACCAAAGCGATACAAAAGGGGATGATGGACGGAACGTTTGAGCCAATCAAACACTCACCCCCAGTAAATTGATCTGGGTTTAATCCATCATCATTCTTTAGCTCACTCCACCACCCCAGTTCAGACATGGCCATATGCAAATCAGTCTGACCCTGTGCCTCATGGGAACAGTCCAGCCCGAACTGCCAAGCCATGTCTTCCCTGGACCGGAAACAAGCATCCTAGGACCGGTTTCTGGCATTTCAGCCGTCATCAGCCAGGCTTGCTTGAATCCAGTGGCAAAGTGAGCAAGGGACCCACGTCTGGGCATACCCCCGCCAACTTAGGGCGACCAAAGCGATACAAAAGGGGATGATGGACGGAACATTTGAGCCAATCAAACACTCACCCCCAGTCAACTGATCTGGGTTTAATCCATCATCATTCTTTAGCTCACTCCACCACCCCAGTTCAGACATGGCCATATGCAAATCAGTCTGACCCTGTGCCTCATGGGAACAGTCCAGCCCGAACTGCCAAGCCATGTCTTCCCTGGACCGGAAACAAGCATCCTAGGACCGGTTTCTGGCATTTCAGCCGTCATCAGCCAGGCTTGCTTGAATCCAGTGGCAAAGTGAGCAAGGGACCCACGTCTGGGCATACCCCCGCCAATGATGATGATTTGCATATGGCCATGTCTGAACTGGGGTGGTGGAGTGAGCTAAAGAATGATGATGGATTAAACCCAGATCAGTTGACTGGGGGTGAGTGTTTGATTGGCTCAAACGTTCCGTCCATCATCCCCTTTTGTATCGCTTGGTCGCCCCAAGTTGGCGGGGGTATGCCCAGACGTGGGTCCCTTGCTCACTTTGCCACTGGATTCAAGTAAGCCTGGCTGATGACGGCTGAAATGCCAGAAACCGGTCCTAGGATGCTTGTTTCCGGTCCAGGGAAGACATGGCTTGGCAGTTCGGGCTGGACTGTTCCCATGAGGCACAGGGTCAGACTGATTTGCATATGGCCATGTCTGAACTGGGGTGGTGGAGTGAGCTAAAGAATGATGATGGATTAAACCCAGATCAGTTGACTGGGGGTGAGTGTTTGATTGGCTCAAACGTTCCGTCCATCATCCCCTTTTGTATCGCTTTGGTCGCCCTAAGTTGGTGGGGGTATGCCCAGACGTGGGTCTCTTGCTCACTTTGCCACTGGATTCAAGCAAGCCTGGCTGATGACGGCTGAAATGCCAGAAACCGGTCCTAGGATGCTTGTTTCCGGTCCAGGGAAGACATGGCTTGGCAGTTCGGGCTGGACTGTTCCCATGAGGCACAGGGTCAGACTGATTTGCATATGGCCATGTCTGAACTGGGGTGGTGGAGTGAGCTAAAGAATGATGATGGATTAAACCCAGATCAGTTGACTGGGGGTGAGTGTTTGATTGGCTCAAACGTTCCGTCCATCATCCCCTTTTGTATCGCTTTGGTCGCCCCAAGTTGGCGGGGGTATGCCCAGACGTGGGTCTCTTGCTCACTTTGCCACTGGATTCAAGCAAGCCTGGCTGATGACGGCTGAAATGCCAGAAACCGGTCCTAGGATGCTTGTTTCCGGTCCAGGGAAGACATGGCTTGGCAGTTCGGGCTGGACTGTTCCCATGAGGCACAGGGTCAGACTGATTTGCATATGGCCATGTCTGAACTGGGGTGGTGGAGTGAGCTAAAGAATGATGATGGATTAAACCCAGATCAGTTGACTGGGGGTGAGTGTTTGATTGGCTCGAACGTTCCGTCCATCATCCCCTTTTGTATCGCTTTGGTCGCCCTAAGTTGGCGGGGGTATGCCCAGACGTGGGTCCCTTGCTCACTTTGCCACTGGATTCAAGCAAGCCTGGCTGATGACGGCTGAAATGCCAGAAACCGGTCCTAGGATGCTTGTTTCCGGTCCAGGGAAGACATGGCTTGGCAGTTCGGGCTGGACTGTTCCCATGAGGCACAGGGTCAGACTGATTTGCATATGGCCATGTCTGAACTGGGGTGGTGGAGTGAGCTAAAGAATGATGATGGATTAAACCCAGATCAGTTGACTGGGGGTGAGTGTTTGATTGGCTCAAACGTTCCGTCCATCATCCCCTTTGTATCGCTTTGGTCGCCCTAAGTTGGCGGGGGTATGCCCAGACGTGGGTCCCTTGCTCACTTTGCCACTGGATTCAAGCAAGCCTGGCTGATGACGGCTGAAATGCCAGAAACCGGTCCTAGGATGCTTGTTTCCGGTCCAGGGAAGACATGGCTTGGCAGTTCGGGCTGGACTGTTCCCATGAGGCACAGGGTCAGACTGATTTGCATATGGCCATGTCTGAACTGGGGTGGTGGAGTGAGCTAAAGAATGATGATGGATTAAACCCAGATCAGTTGACTGGGGGTGAGTGTTTGATTGGCTCAAACGTTCCGTCCATCATCCCCTTTTGTATCGCTTTGGTCGCCCTAAGTTGGCGGGGGTATGCCCAGACGTGGGTCCCTTGCTCACTTTGCCACTGGATTCAAGCAAGCCTGGCTGATGACGGCTGAAATGCCAGAAACCGGTCCTAGGATGCTTGTTTCCGGTCCAGGGAAGACATGGCTTGGCAGTTCGGGCTGGACTGTTCCCATGAGGCACAGGGTCAGACTGATTTGCATATGGCCATGTCTGAACTGGGGTGGTGGAGTGAGCTAAAGAATGATGATGGATTAAACCCAGATCAGTTGACTGGGGGTGAGTGTTTGATTGGCTCAAACGTTCCGTCCATCATCCCCTTTTGTATCGCTTTGGTCGCCCCAAGTTGGCGGGGGTATGCCCAGACGTGGGTCCCTTGCTCACTTTGCCACTGGATTCAAGCAAGCCTGGTTGATGATGGCTGAAATGCCAGAAACCGGTCCTAGGATGCTTGTTTCCGGTCCAGGGAAGACATGGCTTGGCAGTTCGGGCTGGACTGTTCCCATGAGGCACAGGGTCAGACTGATTTGCATATGGCCATGTCTGAACTGGGGTGGTGGAGTGAGCTAAAGAATGATGATGGATTAAACCCAGATCAGTTGACTGGGGGTGAGTGTTTGATTGGCTCAAACGTTCCGTCCATCATCCCCTTTTGTATCGCTTTGGTCGCCCTAAGTTGGCGGGGGTATGCCCAGACGTGGGTCCCTTGCTCACTTTGCCACTGGATTCAAGCAAGCCTGGCTGATGACGGCTGAAATGCCAGAAACCGGTCCTAGGATGCTTGTTTCCGGTCCAGGGAAGACATGGCTTGGCAGTTCGGGCTGGACTGTTCCCATGAGGCACAGGGTCAGACTGATTTGCATATGGCCATGTCTGAACTGGGGTGGTGGAGTGAGCTAAAGAATGATGATGGACTAAACCCAGATCAGTTGACTGGGGGTGAGTGTTTGATTAGCTCAAACGTTCCGTCCATCATCCCCTTTTGTATCGCAGAAAGCAGCATGACAGAAAAACTGAGTACATCTACACAAGGCAGTATGAAGGCTCAAAAAGTTTTTCACAGCCAAAGTAGGTGACCGGGGCCAGACAAGCAGCAGCTTGAGGGAAGGGTACTTGTTGGTTCCAAAGATAACTGAAAATATCTCTGGCTGATTTAGGTCAGCGGATATGGGTAACGGCTGAAAGTGAAGAAAACAGGATCACAGTGATCCCAAGTTGGGGAGATCTGGGATCCAACGCTGGGACAATTCTTAGAGGCCAGAACAGGTGAGCTGCGACCAGTGGGGTTTAGTGTGACCTGGGAGAACCGAGCTGAAGGGCAGGAGAGGTTTTGTGCAACCCTGCCAACACTGAGGGAGGATAAAACTGTCCAGGCAACTTGAGAGGATACAGAAATTGAATGGCATACTTTTGACAGGGGTGTTGGTGATGGGGAACGACTGAGTATGGTAAGGAGTGGTGAGGTGGCAGAAATGGAAGATGAGGTGTTGGAGTATGAGAAGGAGAAAGAAGAGTTGGGAGAAGGAGAAATTCCACATTGGGAGTGATGTACAGTGCCAGCACCAGCAGAGGGTAAGGAGAAGGGAGTTGGGTTGGAAATTGATGAATCAAATCAGTTGTCTATTTTACAGGTTGGTGGCGGGAGTAGGGTATGAGATCAAGTAACGGAAAGAAAGAGGATCTGAGGTGTGACAACCGAAGGAGACTGTCCACAGCAGAAAAGTGCTTTATTTCCAAGTGAGTATAATTGGTGAAAATGTTGGGAAGTTGGGGATGGAAAAATTTATATCAATCACAAAAGAAAAGGGAGTGTGGTGATGACAAGGGAGTTGGAACTGAGGGTGAGTTGCATCAAGAAGTGTGGAGTTCAGGTTCAGCAGGTAAAGACAAAAAGGTACAAAATCAATCAATGCAAGTGATTGGTAACTGAGTATCAAAAGGGTAAAAGGAGATGACGCAAGAGAAAGAATCTTAGACAGCTAAAAAAGATGCGTCGGTCTGCATAAAAGATCACCATATATGGCTGTCTCTATGACCCTGGGAGCACATTTATCTGCGGCCACAAAAGAAAAGATTTGGAGAGAGGAGATAATTGATGTATATAAGCTGTTACATAGAGACATGCAGCTAGAGAGGAGTCCAAAGAGGAATCTTGGGACTTGACACGTAGGCTGAGAGTACCCCAACATTGATATGTGAACATCAGCCTTTTTCATTTATGAGAGTGTTTACTGTGAGAAATTTCCAGACAGATTTGTTTTTATATTTAAATACATGGATACAGTTCAGAAGGTGTAGATGGGTTTTAGTGGGTTGGCATGTTTCACTACGATGAAGAATTTCGTGCCAAGTTGGGTTTGAAACCAGATAAGCCTTGGAGTAAGGTGGATAATGAACTTTGGTTGCAATTGATGTTTCCCTCTAAGCCTCCTCCTGCCTTACACACGGCAAGTGGTCTCCCAGTGCAGTGCCGGCTTTTTCTGTGGTGACCCACCCTTGGAGGATTGGGGACATAGGGTAGAGGACTGGGGGTTAATGCAGGGGCATGTTGGGGTTTTAACAGAGGTTACTGCATCAAAAACTCTTGCAAATGCAATCATGAGTGTGCGAAATGTGAAGCGAGACACATGGTTTTTCAAATCTCCGGGGAGATTTCCAGCCCTGGTCAAGTACCAACAGGAAGAGGCAGGGTGTCATCACAGCAACAACCTGGAAACAAAGGCTTTTACACCTGTTAATGTTAATAAGTTAAGTTCTTAGTTGGATGTTTATCCAGATAAAGAAGCTGTGTTGATACTGAAATGGGGGGTTTAAAGAAGGTTCCAGGTTGGGATACCAAGGGCCACGTGTCAGGCATTTTTCAGATAATCTCCGATCAGCTAAAAAAAATGCCACAAATTGTAAGGCACAAACTAGATAAGGAGTAAGCTGAGGGTAGGATGACAGGCCCCTTTATTGATTGGCCTTGGCCGGATTTGTTAGTGTCGCCGCAAGGTGTAGTACCGAAGATGACAGCAGAGGTGAGTTTTGTATGAACCATCATCTGTTGTGGCCAAAGGGACACTCTGTGAATGATTTCATTGCAAAAGAAGACACAGATGTTAAATTTGTATCTGTTGATGTTGCCATTGAGCTAATCAGATCTTGTGGAATAAGGATAGATTTGGCCAAGTGTGGCATAAAGGTGCCTTTTAGACTGCTGCCTGTGCATCCAGCAGAGTTTGCTTTACTAGGCTTTCAAGTGGATTTTATTTTTTTTAAATATCTTTATTGGCATTTACACACGAAACAGCATACTTTGGAGAGAACACAGGAAAAGGTATCGTCAAGGAGTGAGTACTTAAACAATGCCCACCTTGTATAGAAAGCGATACCAAAGGGGATGATGGACGGAGCGCTTGAGCTAATCAAACACTCACCCCCAGTCAACTGATCTGGGTTTAATCCATCATCATTCTTTAGCTCACGCCACCACCCCAGTTCAGACATGGCCATATGCAAATCAGTCTGACCCTGTGCCTCATGGGAACAGTCCAGCCCGAACTGCCAAGCCATGTCTTCCTTGGACCGGAAACAAGCATCCTGGGACCGGTTTCTGGCTATTCAGCCGTCATCAGCCAGGCTAGCTTGAATCCATTGGCAAAGTGAGCAAGGGACCCACGTCTGGGCATACCCCGCCAACTCAGGGCGAACAAAGCAATACCAAAGGGGATGATGGACGGAGCGCTTGAGCTAATCAAACACTCACCCCCAGTCAACTGATCTGGGTTTAATCCATCATCATTCTTTAGCTCACTCCACCACCCCAGTTCAGACATGGCCATATGCAAATCAGTCTGACCCTGTGCCTCATGGGAACAGTCCAGCCCGAAATGCCAAGCCATGTCTTCCTTGGACCGGAAACAAGCATCCTGGGACCGGTTTCTGGCTATTCAGCCATCATCAGCCAGGCTAGCTTGAATCCAGTGGCAAAGTGAGCAAGGGACCCACGTCTGGGCATACCCCGCCAACTCAGGGCGAACAAAGCGATACCAAAGGGGATGATGGACGGAGCGCTTGAGCTAATCAAACACTCACCCCCAGTCAACTGATCTGGGTTTAATCCATCATCATTCTTTAGCTCACTCCACCACCCCAGTTTAGACATGGCCATATGCAAATCAGTCTGACCCTGTGCCTCATGGGAACAGTCCAGCCCGAACTGCCAAGCCATGTCTTCCTTGGACCGGAAACAAGCATCCTGGGACCGGTTTCTGGCTATTCAGCCGTCATCAGCCAGGCTAGCTTGAATCCAGTGGCAAAGAGAGCAAGGGACCCACGTCTGGGCATACCCCGCCAACTCAGGGCGAACAAAGCGATACCAAAGGGGATGATGGATGGAGCGCTTGAGCTAATCAAACACTCACCCCCAGTCAACTGATCTGGGTTTAATCCATCATCATTCTTTAGCTCACTCCACCACCCCAGTTCAGACATGGCCATATGCAAATCAGTCTGACCCTGTGCCTCATGGGAACAGTCCAGCCCGAACTGTCAAGCCATGTCTTCCTTGGACCGGAAACAAGCATCCTGGGACCGGTTTCTGGCTATTCAGCCGTCATCAGCCAGGCTAGCTTGAATCCAGTGGCAAAGTGAGCAAGGGACCCACGTCTGGGCATACCCCGCCAACTCAGGGCGAACAAAGCAATACCAAAGGGGATGATGGACGGAGCGCTTGAGCTAATCAAACACTCACCCCCAGTCAACTGATCTGGGTTTAATCCATCATCATTCTTTAGCTCACTCCACCACCCCAGTTCAGACATGGCCATATGCAAATCAGTCTGACCCTGTGCCTCATGGGAACAGTCCAGCCCGAACTGCCAAGCCATGTCTTGTATAGAAAGATAGTGTCTAGCTAGCAAATGATACAGTGAAAACAGAGAAATGTGGCACATGAGTCAGTCAGGATAAGAGAACAAGTTGACGTAATACATCTAATCTCATAGAGACGCAGTCAAAATGCATGTTCTAAAACAGAACAAACTAACAACCAACAAAACCCTTTGGCTTATGCCGCTTGACCTTTTTGTAAGTGCCTTCTGAATCAATACTTAGTTAGATGCCAAAACCTTTTGGCGCCTATACATATAAAAGGCTTTTACTGTGTCTGTTTTACATGTTTTATATGTTTAAATGTCGCTTTTAAATGTGATTATTATGTGGATTGTTGTATGTCAACTTTTATATGTAAATGTCATATGTGGAATCCGAAATTGGAATCCTTGTATTAGATATGTGGAAAATAGTCACATGTATTAATGTTGTGTCTTGTATATGTACACTGTATTGTATTATACACTCTACATTTTATATGCTCTTACAGCCCTGAAGAAGTCCACTGAAACGCGACGAAACGCGTTGGCTGCTTGGCTGTTTTTTATCATAAAAGAAGAATAAAGATAGTTAACATCAACAACATTGGATGGACCCAATCATGTGTGGAATTTGAGTTTGGTGGTGCAACTCACAGTTGTGATAAAGCTCTGACTATGGTCTGTTCAATTTCTTGCAAGTTGTTTGAAACTTTCAATGCCCTTTTGCAGTGGTGTTTCACTGCTAAGACAGGTGATGAATTGGTGATACATCATTTGGATGATATTCTGTTTCTAGGTAGACAAAGTTCTGTGATTGTGAATTTGGAATGCAAGTGTTTGAGCACTTGGCAAAAGAGTTTGGGGTGCCGCAGGCTCCTAAAAAGACTGAGAGCCCATGTACAAAGTCGGCCTTTATGGGCATTGAGTTGGACATGGTACTCATAAAAGCTCGACTGCCATAGGTGGAGATGAGAAACTATTTTGTTTTGCTTGATAAAGCAATTTCAATTGAGAAAAATGAAGTTCAGGAAGGTTCAGCGCTTGTTGGGGCATTTGAATTTCGCTTGCAGAGTGGTAAAAGATTGCAGGGCTTTTTGCAGACGTTTAGGCTTTGTTTTGCCAGGAACGAAGCGCCTCATTATAGGATATGTTTTTTGGCAGCAATGCATAGTGACGTATAAGCTTGGCTGATGCTCATCAAAGATTTCAATGGAGTGACAATGTGGTCTTTAAATGAGAACTTTGCTTGCAATCTTCAGATTTTTTCTGATATGCCTGGTTCCGATGGTTTTGACCTGTTTTGGGAGAATATAGCATGCTACAACGCATGCTTTCACATCGCGTTCCATTACAACGCTGTAGTTACAACGACCGCGTTGTTAGAACGCAATACCTTTACAACGCAAGTCATTAGATCGACTTGCACTAGAGGGCGCTCCAACCTTAGGAATAGTATAATTTACTATTCCAACTCCACCCTGCGCAACAGTGGGGAAGGTGTTGGAATAGTAAATCATGCTATTCCTTAGGTTGGAGCGCCATCTAGAGCAAGTCGATCTAATGACAATTGCGTTGTAATGGCATCGCATTGTAACAACGCAGTCGTTGTAACGACCGCGTTGTAAATGTAACGCGGTGTAACAACCGCGTTGTAAAGGTTGTTTTCCTTTTGGGAAGGTAGGTTGTACTCAGAGAGGTGGCCGAGATTTTGGAGAGAAGAAGGCAGCAGCATAGCCTTCCGGGAATTTTTTTCCTTATTGGTAACATTGTCTTTATGGGGTCAGGAACTGGCTAACAAGCCTGTCTCCTTTAATGTGGATGACACAACTGTAGTGGCTCTGGAGAATGAACAGAGAGCAAAAGATAATACATTGTTGAAATTGTTGCACCAGTTTATGCTGGGTTGTCTAATGTTCATCATTGTCTTCAGAGCTCGGCACGTGCCAGGTGTGGACAATAACATAGCAGATTCTTTGCCTCATTCACAGTGGCAAAGATTCCATGGTTTGGCGTCCTGAGCTTGTTTGGTGGAGAAGTCTTTAGCAGATAGAACTAGAACAGCATATCGTCAGGCATGGACTGAATTTATTAATAGCGTTGCTTGCTTTAGGCCGCAGGGAGCCAAGAGTTTTCAGACTCAAAAAGAAAACAGAGTGTGGATCATATGGAACAATATTGACAAGGGTGTTGCAGCCTCTACCATCTCAGGTAAATTATTGGGTGTTGTCCTTTATGACAAGTTTTTCTGGCGTTATGATCCATCAGCAAGTGAGCTTAGGAGATGATTGTTCCAACGTTGGGCCAGAGAAAAAAGTTAGGTGGGTAGAACAAGGGACCCTCTATTGAGACACTTAGAATTACTCTTAAAGTGATTGCCTGCTATGTGTTGCTTTGCGTTTGAATTTTCTTACTTCGGCTTTGCATGTTATGGTTTTTCAGTATGTTCAGGGTTTCTGTGTTGTTAGGAGGAGAAGCAGAATAGAGTATTAAGTTAGGAGAGATTCATAGGGAGGGAAAATACTTTTGGTGCGTAGGTGATCTTCAGAAAAATAAGGGAAGCCCTGCCAGAATTTCAGACAGGTAGTTGGAGCAAAAGGTGAGTCGGGTTTTTGTCACAAGAATGGTTTAAACTGCTGGCATCTCAGCTGTTAGTTGTTATGTGAAAAGTGTAGAGAAAGGCTGGTCCGGATGGTAAGCATTATAGGGAGTGGGTATCAAAAGGAGAGGGAGGAATAGAAAATAGGCTGGTTCACTTCCCCTTGGTATGATATGAGAATCAAGAAGAACTAGCTATTGTTCAAAAGATTATAAAATTATAGTGTGTGTTTCGACATAATGAAAAAACATGTGTTTTTCATGCTAGGGACAAGACTTTTGCTTTTTATGAAGGCCCTCACCCACCAACCTAGTTGGTGGCATGCTTCATCATTGGGCCCCACCCAGGGCACCGAGTGTGCCTTGGGTGTGCTGCGACGACTGTTTACAGCGGAGCGTTTTTTTGTGAGGTGAGTGTGTGGTGATGGTGTTATGAGTGTAAGTTAAAAAGCTGTCCTAAGGGTCCCAGTGTCCACAAGGGTTCATTTAATAATGGGCCCTTGGCAGTGTTAAAAGCAAGGCGGCGGATGTGAGTGGAGGTAATTATGAGCTCCCACATCCAATGTGGTCAACATGTTTCAGCCAGGCCTCATGTTAAAACTGGCTTTCGTCAGGACCTTTATGTGAAGAGTGAGAATAAAAGTTGGTCTATCAGGTGTATATGGCCAACTAAGTGACGCACTCGCTAAGGTGCGATATGGGTAAGAGGATGTTTTCTTCTAGTTTCGTACTCTCAGGTTGTAAGAGAGAAACGCCATGAGTCCCGGGCAGGGGTCCGGCTTGTAGTCAAACATTCGTCAAAGCTCGCAACCCTCCGTGCAACCTACTTGGCCGGCGTCAGGACTCCGATGATCAGCGAGTGCGTCACTTAGTTGGCCATATACACCTGATAGAACAACTTTTATTCTCACTCTTCACATAAAGGTCCTGACGAAAGCCAGTTTTAACATGAGGCCTGGCTGAAACATGTTGACCACATTGGATGTGGGAGCTCATAATTACCTCCACTCACATCCGCCGCCTTGCTTTTAACACTGCCAAGGGCCCATTATTAAATGAACCCTTGTGGACACTGGGACCCTTAGGACAGCTTTTTAACTTACACTCATAACACCATCACCACACACTCACCTCACAAAAAAACCGCTCCGCTGTAAACAGTCGTCGCAGCACACCCGAGGCACACTCGGTGCCCTGGGTGGGGCCCAATGATGAAGCATGCCACCAACTAGGTTGGTGGGTGAGGGCCTTCATAAAAAGCAAAAGTCTTGTCCCTAGCATGAAAAACACATGTTTTTTCATTACACCGAAACACACACTATAATTTTATAATCTTTTGAACAATAGCAAGCGTCATAGGGACCCCTTCCTTTAGAATAGGGGTAGGGACGGAAGCAAACAGATTAGGGTTCTCCTTGAGGGACATAATGAGGTTGGAAAGGTGGTCTTTGATTTGCTTCCTGCATTACATAAGGCAAGTTGGAAGTCTTTCTAATTGAGTGTATAACGTGTAGTTTTTTCTTTAGTTCAGGCTGTATAGCTGGCCCATGTTTTGCAGTCTTTTTGGTGTGGGTAATCAGCCATTCCTTCATAAAATAGGCAGCTAAGCAAGCTGTTAAGAGGCCGTCTTGGAGGAATCTGGGCTTTCGTTCTAGTGAATTTTCAGTTGAATGGTGGTGCGGGGGGTGAAATGGGGGCAGTTGTTGCCATGGCAATTAGACTTGGTGAGCAACAGGCCTTGCTCTGATGTTCTATTAATACATCTGGGGGAGAATGATTTGTTCCAAATGTCCAGTTTAGGACTAATAAAGGCAATGAAAATGATTTGTTAGTGATGCGTAGATTTTGGTCAGGACTGAATCAGTAACCAGGAGAGTATGGCGGGTGTGATTAAAAACAGGGCTGTTGTAAGAGCCAGGTGCAAAGTTAATAAATGTATGTGCCGTTTTTGCACAGGAAACGTTTTTGGAGTCATTCAGCATAGCAACATTATTAAAGGAGGATTTTTCCTTGTTCAGGCAAGATGGGGTACATCTGTCCTATTTGGCCAATTAATATTATCTGTTGGAATTAAGTGAGAGCTTGTCGAAGAATTTGGCAGTGAAACTTGGTGTTGACTTGAATAATGGCTGTTGGAGTGGTAAGCTCAGTGGTGTGCCAGGACACTGTAATTGATGTTGGAGATGAGGCTGTTAGGGTGACAGCCAAGGGTAACCAGTTGAGGGGTGGGGGGCAAGAAAACACCTTTATTAGGGTTCTCCTGGTTGACAGACAATCACAGGGCTCAGGCACTGAGCCTAAAGTGTTAGGGCCTTGCTGTGGGGGACCTTGGCACTGGGAGCACATGGGAGCAATGCTGGTGAGTGAGAGGAAGGGGGTGGTGCTGAGTGTTTTAATTGTTTCGGATGGGGGTTTCTGTTGAAGGGGCGGTTTAAGTGTGGGGGGTTAGGTCCTTCAATGTATTAGTGAGGTAGGGTTTTATATTATGTTATGTTAAGGAGGTTCAACTACATGGCTGTCCTAATAATGCAGCCTTTTACTATAGGTTGGGTCTTGGGTTATTGTCCCGATTCGTTCCATGGGTCCCTGGGGGTTAGCAGCCCTAGGGGCATCCCCCTCATGGTGCTTCAGCCAATGGGACATTCAAGGATCCTTTGGGAACACTGAATTGGGGGTCAAATTGTAATATAGGCAGGGCCTGGGTGACAGGTGACGGGTTCTGTGGTTGTGGGTCACTCTATGTGTGCTGTGGTCCTGGCAGGCAGGCAGGTCTTTTGTCCCTCCTGCCCCTCCCTTTGTCTTGCTACTCGTTACCCCCTAGTTAGGTGGTATGGGGGTCTTTAGTGTTTTGAACATCATTAATCTAGTAACTTTATTGGGAGTGATTTAGGTTATGAGTTAAGGGCAGTAGCTTGAACTGCTTATGTCACACAAATAGGACAGATGGCAGACAATCATAGGGCTCAGGCACTAAGCCCGAAAGGTCAGGGCCTTGCTGAGGGGGGCTTTGGCAATGGGAGAACATGGAAGCAATGCTGTGGCCAGGTGTGGAAAGATGGTGAAAGATAGGAAGGGGTGACGTGTAACATTTGAATTGTTTCGGTTGGTGGGTTTTCATGTTGGAGGAGAGGTTTAAGGGTGGGGCGATAGATTGTTCAATGTATTAGTGAGGTGGGGGGTTTATATTATGTAGTTTTAAAGAGGTTTAACTGCATGTCTGTTCTAATAACGCAGCCTTTTACTCTAACTTGGGTCCTAGCTTATTGTCCCATCTCGTCTGATGGTTGAGGTGAGCTGACTCAATGCCACTCTCTCTTTCTCTCTCTGCACTATTAAGTTTTAATTTTATAAACACAAGAATAAGATTACAATCACGTGTGAGGTGTGGTAAAAAACTCACTCTAACAGTTGGGTCAAAGTGTCAGGAGTGACAATGCTGCATGAGTGAGCTACACTGTGCAACTCAAACCAATGCACTGAGAGACAGGTGCATCAGACAAGGCAGCTAGTACGTGATAACCCACTGTGAGTATGTTGAGCCTTGCCGTCGATACCCTAGAATCTCGATGGCTCATATTGCTGGCTCAGCACAAAGGAGCACACTCATTGGCAAAGCTAATAGGTCTCCTAGGAGAGCTATCGGCTTTGGCAATGATTTTTAGCCATGCTGTACAGACGCAGATGTTGTGCAGCATGGCTAAAAAGATTTTTTTAAATGCGCTGTGACGCAGCCAGTATTAATGCGTTTTTTTTATTAGAAAAAAACAAACGGTTGGATTGGGGTGAGGCAACATGGAGGGAGGGCTGGAGAGAAGGACACAGGTGGACGGAAAGGACATGCAAGAGATAATTGGGAAGCACAAGTATAACAGAGGGTCAGAGGAAGGGGCTGGGGAAGCAAGCCGACAAAGGAGGGTGGGTGGGAGCAGATAGGGTAGCAAGCTGACAAGGTAGGGTGGGAGGGAGGGGATGGTGAAGCAAGCTGACAATGTAGGGTGGGCTGAAGGGGATGGGGCAGCAAGCTGACAGAGGGATTGGGTGGGAGGGGCTAGGGAAGCAAGCTTACAACAGAGGGTGGGCGAGCAGGGCTGAGGAACCACACGAACAATGGAGGGCAGACAGAATGGGATGGAGAAGCACATGGACAATGGAGGGCGGGCAGGAGGGAGGGGATAGGGGAACAGGCTTACAATGTAGGTGAGAGCAGGAGGGTTGGTGGGAGGAGCTTTTAAAGCAAGTCAATTATGGAGACCAGATGAGAGAGGCTGGAAGAGCAAGCTGCCAACAGAGGCTGAGCATAGGGTGTGGAAGCACAATGACAGTGGGTGGGCGGCAGATTATGGGGAGAAAGCTGACAACAGAGGGTGTGGTAGGGATTCGGGAAAAAAGATGACAACAGAAGATGACAACAGATGGTGGGGTAGGGGTTGGGGAAGCAAGCTGACAATAATGGGTGAGACAGCTGGGGTAGGGAAGCAAGCTAACAGAAGCTGACTGGGAGGGGTGAGGCAGCAAGCTCAAAATGGAAGGTAGGTGGGAGGGGCTGGGGCAGCAAGGTGACAACAAAAGGTCTACAGGAGGGGCTGGGGCAGTAAGCTGATAGGTGCTGGGAAGCACACAGACAAAGGATGGCTGGCGGAAAGTGGATGAAGAAGCACACAGACCCCAAAGGGCAGGCAGGATGTGACGGGGAACAAACAAACAATGGAAGGCAGGTGGGAGTGACTAGTGAAGCAAATGGACAATAAAGGGTGGGTGGCTGGGGGAGCAAATGGACAAGGGAGTGGTGGGGAAGCAAAAACTGCAAAGGAAAATGGTCAGAGAGGAAACAAGAATGGCAATTGAGGGAGGGCGAGAAAGAGCAATATGGAGGTGGTAGAAATACATGAGGGAGACAGCTGGAGAACACACACACTCTCATAGAGTGCTTAAACAAAATGAGAACAGTAATGCCTGAAGAAAGCAGTGGAAGGACACATTGCATCTATGCTCCAGGGAAGGGACAAACATAAGAAGAGGAAGGAAAGGCTACAGAACCTGGTGATTATGAAGCAAGCAAATGTGAGTGAAAATGAAGCCAACAAATGGTAAGCAATGGGCAGGTTCTAAGCCCTCTGTAAGATAACACTATGTCTTGCAACAGACAACTCATGCCCAGTCTTAAGCAAGACCTAAAGACCATGCAACATGAGGTATTTAAGTGCGCCAGTGACCTGCCATATTGCATTGCAGTTAGAGCTAGGTGGTTGTGAGATAAAAGGATGTCTCTAAGGACTGCTCTGGGAGACTGAGATATGATAAGGGAGGCTGTCGATAATTCATAGCATGCTAAACATTAATTCAAAAATTATTTTTCTCAGCTTAACATCTAACTTGATTACGTACAAGTGTCAGTAATACAGTTCCAGCAAATATAAAACAGACACATCAAATACACAATCTCAGCAGCAGACCAGTCAATTTTAAAGGGTATGTACATTTGATGCCTTTAAAACATACATACTTTGCCTTGAAAGTTTGGTGTTTCGGTATGTCTGCTAAGTTATTATAGACATTGACAATTTGTAATATTATTTCTAAAATGATGCATTCATAAAACCTGTTAGACCTGGCATCTTTTGACATGGTTTCCCCAGTCTTTTTGCTTCTGGCCTCCTGTTTTTGACTGTGTGCTGGACTTAGTTTTTGCTGGTTTTAGGACTCTGGGCACTTTACCACTCCTGTCCAGTGCTAAAGTGCATGTGCTCTATATCTAATGTAATGGCATTTGTTTTCTCCATGATTGGCATATATGATTTACTAATAAGTCCCTAGTACAGTGCACTGTGTGTGCCCAGGACCAGTAAATCAAATGCTATTAGCGGGCCTGCAGGACTGATTGTGCCACCCATATGTGTAGTCCTTCAAAAATGTCTCAGGACTTCCACCGCAGAGCCTGTGTGCGCAGTTTTGAACCTCCAGACCTACTTGCCAGGCCCAAACCTTCACTTTTATTACATGTAAGGCACCCCTAAGGTAGGCCCTAGATGGCCCCATGGGCAGGGTGCAGTGTATTTAAAAGGTGGGACACGTGGTTTTAAGTTTTACATGTCCTGGTAGTGAAAAACTGCTAAATCTGTTTTTCACATCAGCATTTCTCCCATAGGTTAGCATTGGAGCTGCCTTGTAACACTTTACAAGTGTATTTTCCAATTGGGAACAGATGGGAAGTTGAAGTTTGGTGTCTCTGAACTCACAATTTAAAAACACATCTTTTAGTGAAGTTGTTTTTTAAATTGTAGGTCTGTAAATGACACTTTTAGAAAGTTAAAAACCAAAACAGTTGATTGTATATAGAGGTCCATGGTGGTTGTAGGTAAGGGCCCAACCCCCTATTGTTGTTTTTCACTTTTTAGAAAGTTGGCATTTTCTTACTTCAACCATTCTGTGCCTCTGTCTGACCCTAAAATACACATCTGGGTTGCATGACAGTTGGGCTTTGTGAATTCACTCTAGTGTGCCATGCATATCCTGATGGCCCACCACCAGGCTGATGGTTCTCCCTGAGCTAGGGTGGTGGGAGGAGTTGACCCTTGCACCTTAATAGGGCTGTCTCTGTCCCCGCACAAAGAGATGCATATCCCCTTGTTATGTGTCTGGAGCCATGGCCTGGTAGGGCAGGGTCTTGTGCACTACAAAGACCATTCTTTGAAGTCTCCCTACTTCAAAGGCTAAAATGGGTATAAGTACTGGACCTCTGAAACTATATACTCAGAACACTTCTGGACTGAGGACATTCTGCCAGGAAGAAGAACTGTTGTAACAACTGGAGGAACTGCCACTTTGCTGTTTGCTTTGCTATGTTGGCCTGCTGTCTGCTGCTTCTTGCCTGGGAGTGAGAGGACTGGACTTTGCTCTCTGCATCCTGCTTTCAAAGTTTCTTCAAGGGCTTGAGTTGAGCTTGCCTCCTGTTGGAAGTCTCAGGGCTAACAAAGACTTCACCTGCAGCACTTGGGCTCCTCTGCTGAGAGCCCTACTCTTCCAATTGGCGCCAAATCCAGTTCCTGTGCCCTTGCAAGTGAGTTGCTGTGCTAAACAAGAAGAAACCAGTACATTGGCTTCGAGTGTGACTTTGGAGCCATCGCCGTTGCTTGACACGTAACCGCTGCCTGCACCGGAGCCATGGTCCCCACTCAATGCAATGAACGTGACTTGTAATGCAGGCCCCAATGCCGCCGCAGTGCCTCCAAAGTGCCACCACAGCGTGGGTCTCAAGCACAGCGTCACTTAAGTCTGTGACGCCTGACTCTACCTCAGACCACGTGGTGTGACATCGACACCGCAAAATCGACACCTCGAGGCTTGACCCTCGATGCTTCATTGACCTCGCACAGCCAGTTGAACTGACACCTTGCCACTAACACTGCATCACCTCTCCTGTGCCCTGCAACGTCCCCGGGCATCAGCGGCTCAATGACTCTGCAATACTGTGGTAATGAATACACCATGATGTATTTAAGTGAAGAAGCTTTATTGGAGAATTCTTCTACATTTAACTTTCTACCACATTACTACATACCTTCCTTCCTTATATATATAAAAAAACAATAAAAAAATATGTAATAATTTTGTAAAATCAGTGCAAAATAAAATCTTCAAACCTTTTAGGCAAACATCTCCTTCTAATTTTCAAATTGGAATTACAAGCTAACCAAGCCGACACAAAGTTTGAAGATCCCCCATTTTTAACTTTCACAGTGTCACTGCTGAAATAAGGAGCATTGTCATTATCACATACCTTAAGTGTAGGAACATTGACTTTGGCTAACCTGGATAAATTCCACCAGGAACTATTGCTTAGATAAGCCAATGTTTTCCCAATTTTACAAATTACAAATACATCAGAAAATTTGGACAAGCCTTTCTTAACATATGTAGGTAACTTGATCTTAACATTATCACCTATACTCAATTTTTGTTCACAAACTCTCCCCTCGACCATGTTCTTATTTTTCTTTATGCAGTTATCGTTCATCGCTTTGTACATCTTTTTGAGATCAATCACATTCTCTTTTGGTTTTAACCAAAAATGGTTTAACTCCTGTCTAGGGGCCCGATTCACAGAACTAACTTAAGACAAAATCCTAAACGTACTACCATGTTGGTATTCACAGAAGGCACTTACTCATTTTGGTATTCACAGAAGGCACTTACTTACTCATTTTGAGTAACTTACTCATTTTGTGTAACTTACTCATTTTGTGCAACTTACTCATTTTGTGTAACTTACTCATTTTGTGTAACTTACTCATTTTGGTTCACAGAAGGCACTTACTCATTGATGAGTAAGTGCCTTCTGTGAATACCATAATGAGTATCTTACTCATTTTGAGTAACTTACTCATTTTGTGTAACTTACTCATTTTGGTATTCACAGAAGGCACTTACTCATTGATGAGTAAGTGCCTTCTGTGAATACCAAAATGAGTAACTTACTCATTTTGAGTAACTTACTCATTTTGTGTAAATTACTCATTTTGGTATTCACAGAAGGCACTTACTCATCAATGAGTAAGTGCCTTCTGTGAACAAAAATGAGTAAGTTACACAAAATGAGTAAGTTACACAAAATGAGTAAGTTACACAAAATGAGTAAGTTACTCAAAATGAGTAAGTAAGTGCCTTCTGTGAATACCAAAATGAGTAAGTGCCTTCTGTGAATACCAAAATGGTAGTAAGTTTAGGATTTTGTCTTAAGTTAGTTCTGTGAATCGGGCCCGTGGTTTCCTTCTTTTGAGTAATAAAAAGGGTGAAGATTTGGTCGTACAATGAGGTGTACAGTGATAAGACCAAATGAGATCAGCTACATGTTTTCTAACATCCATGTGTGCTTTAAGAGCTAATTGAATGCCTTCAACTATCGTTTTATTGAATCTTTCAACTAAACTGTTCATATTTGGTGAGTATAAAGCTGTTTTTAAATGTTGAATGCTGGCCTTCTCGAGAAAAGATGTGAATAAACTGGAAGTAAACTGAGTACCATTATCTGATACTAAAAATTCTGGTAAACCTTCCCTCCTGAACAATTCTTGCAAAAATTCCACAACAGTGTCTGCATCAGCATGTGACACCAATTTAACTTCCGCCCATCTGGAAAAATAATCTATTACCACAATAAAATATGCTTTGCCATTCAAAATACCTTCATAAGGACCTAATACATCGATGGCTAACTTTTTTCATGGCTTTTCAGAGACTGTTGAATGTACATGGGTAACTTGTTGAGTTTTGAGTACTTTGTCAGAATCAGCACATGCTAAACAATCCTTTACAAAACAGATGATATCAGTGTCTATGTTTGGCCACCAAGATTGATCCCTTACTTTCTTGATGGTATTAGTTTGCCCTAAATGTCCCAAATGTGCAATAGATATCAACTTTTTCCTAATCCCAACAGGATGAACAATTACCTCACCCTTCAACACAATATCATTAGCCAATGAAAGATCATCTCTGACTTTCCAATACACACACCATTCCTTTGATAAGTGCTTCTCTAACGGCCAACCATTAACAATTTAATCTTTCAAAATGTTTATGGTCTCACCACTTGAAAAAGCCAACGTCCATTCTTCTTTAGATATAACTTGGCCCATAGAAAGTACAACATCTTCCACGGAAGCAACTACACACTCCTCATGAGAAATCAAATTATCATTGGGTATAACTTTTCCAGCCAGCCTAGATAAGCAATCAGCTCGAACATTTTGTACTCCGGATATGTACACCACAGTAAAGTTAAACTTGTACAACCTTGCTAGCAACCTCACCAATCTAGATGGCGCTTTTCCCACTCCATTATTAGATAGTAATGATATCAACGGTTTATGATCCGTTCTCAGCTTAAAATGTTTGCCCCACAAATACATCTTGAAATGTTCAACTGCCCACGCACAACCCACATTCTCTCTTTCTATGGTGGAGTATTTAGTTTCAGTGATGGTGAGCAGTCTTGACGTAAAAGCAACAGTACTCTCAACACTTCCCTTCAGCTGGCTTAACACTGCTCCAAGACCAGTAGCACTGGCATCTACAGTGACAATATTGATGGTATTTTGAGAAAATGCAGTTAAAGGTTTGCAACCAATGATCACCTCCTTAACTGCATTAAAAGCCTCACAATGTTCATTTAACCATTGGAACTTGACTCCCTTTTTTAACAAAACTCTCAAAAGGAAGTACCCTATCCGCAAACTTGTTTACAAATCTAGAGTAATATTCGCAAAGCCCCAAAAACAATTTGAGTTGATCTTTGTTCTGAGGCTCTGCCATCTTCCTGATGGAATCGAGTAAATCTTTCTTTGGAGCAATACCTGACCCATTAATAGTATGGCCTAAATACTCCACTTCAGAAGCAAAAAATGTACACTTATCTAGTCTAACCGTCATACCCTTTTCATTGAGTGTAGCCAAGACTTTTCCCACTGTCTCACAATGCTCGTCAGCCGCTTCAGAGTAGATCAGGATGTCATCCCGGAATGCCACCACCCCATTGACACTTCCAAAAAGACAATGCATCAACTTTTGGAAAACCGATGCGGCAGATGACAAACCAAAAGGCATCCTGACATATCTAAAGGTACCTTCACGAGTTATAAATGTTGTAATATGTTGTGATTCTTCTGTCAAAACAATTTGATGGTATGCTGCTTTAAGATCAATAGTAGTAAAATATTTAGCTCCACCAAGTTTCGCCAATAACTCTTGAACTTTAGGCAACAGATGACTCTCGACAACAATTTGTTTGTTGACAGATCTAAGATCTACACACATTCTAAGTTCTCTATTTTTCTTTTTAACTAAGACAATAGGCGAAACCCATTCTGAGGCATCTACCGGTTCTATTACACCCTCTCCACATAACGTCTTAATCATATCAGAGACTCATGTCTGACCGATAATGGCACATGTCTTAATTTGTGTTTAGTTGGTATTGCATTTTTCTTACGTTGAATCTTGTGGGAAAATCGTTTCACTTCCCCAAGTTCCTTCCTAAATACTTCTTTATACTCATTTAAGAAATCTTGCAATTCTTTTTTTCCATTAGAGTCATTTTGTACAGATAATAATTCTTCTAGGATACACACTTGCACTTTAGCATTAGGATTCAATCTTATGTTAAATCTACCTTGATGTCTCCATCCCAGAACTTGTAACCCATTTATTGCAACATATACTTTGCCAATGATCGTCTTATGTTTGAAAGAAATATCTGCACTAAAATAACCTAGCATGTTAATTTATTTTCCTCCAAAACCAAACACTCTTATATCATTAGGTTGCAATACTTTGTCCTTCCAATTTGTTTTATACAAATGAGTCCGAAATATTAGTATATGGGGATCCTGAATCCGCCATTGCTTCTAACAATATTACACAAAGGAGGAACATATGGTTCAATATCAACTTCTGAATTTATCACGGTATTGGTGACAACCTGTACAACGTCAGAAATTGTCCCTTCCTTGGACTATGTTGACAAGTTGTAGTTGCTCCCTCCTTTTCCTGACTATTATCTTCCTCTCTTACACAAAGCACCTTATTGTAACATTCGCTTCCATCATCCATAACAATTTCTGAATTTTCTTCTAAAATTACAGAAACTCTTTTGCCCCCACTTTGGCACACATTTCCAAAATGACCAATTCTTTTACACCTGAAGCATTTATTCCTTCTTGCCGGGCAATTTTTAAATTGATAGGTGTGAGATTTGGACCCACATCAAGTACACAAGGACCTATATGTAGAATTACTCTGTTTCATTGTAACAATGGGCGTATTTGACTTCACAGGTTTACCGATTTTAACATTTTGATTTTTAACGGAGAGAGCAGCTACACCTTCAGATATATTTTCCACATTAATGGTTTTTAAAAAAGTAATAGATCTCTCAACACTTTTTGCTATTTCTATGGTTTCTTGTAGTGTAGGAGTCCGATGGCGTAAAAGTTGTTCCTGAATTTTTTTATTAGCACAGCGTATTATCAGTTGGTCTCTGATGTAAGTATCCTTATGTAGCTCAAATTCACAATCAGCAGCTAGTGTTCTTAAAGAAGAAACATAAGCGTCTACAGATTCATTAACCAACTGATGGCGTGTGTAAAAATGAAATCTTTCCAATACAATATGCAGTTTTCTACAAATCTTTTGTTTAATCTATCTAAAGCTTCTTTGAAACAATCATAATCTCCTACATCCATGCCATGAGGAGTAGGTAACGGAGCAAGATGTTCGAAAACACCTCAGCATCTGTACCCATTAAATTTAACAACAATGCTTTCTTCCTTTGAGCACTAAAGGAGTTGCCATTAATAGCTAATAAATAATTATTAAACGAGCGCAACCATTTTACCCATTTCATACTGGGTTGATTAGGGGCCAGATGTACGACAGTTTTTGCATTCGCAAACGGGTTTACGAACCCGTTTGCGCATGCAAAACCAATAGGGGTATGTGCCATTCCAAAATAGCGAGTCGCAATTTATTTGCGACTCGCTATTTTGGAATCGCGAGTCGCTATTAGGAAGGGGCGTTCCCTTCCAAATAGCAAGCGCAACCCCATGTACAAATGTTTTGCGACCGCAATTGCGTGGTAATGGGGTCGAGGGTGGTAATGGGGTCGCAAAAGGGAAGGGGTCCCCAAGGGACCCCTTCCCCTTTGCAAATGCAGGGGGAAATATGTTTTAAGGGCAGGCAGTGGTCCCAGGGACCACTGCCTGCCCTTAAAGAATTAAACGAAAACGTTTCATTTTTTTTTTTAATGCAGCCCGTTTTCCTTTAAGGAAAACGGGATGCATTTAAAAAAAAAAAAAAAAAAAGCTGCTTAATTAAAAAGCAGTCCCAGACATGGTGGTCTGCTGAGCCCAGCAAGCCACCATCCCTGGGAGGGCTGGCATTCCCAATGGGCTCGCAAATTGCGAGAGGCTCATTAATATTAATGAGCCTCGCAATTTGCGACCCCATTGGGATTCGCAAAACAGTGTAATAACACTGTTGTACATTTCATTTAGCGCCTTGCAATTTGCGACTCGCAATGAGTTGCAAATTGCGAGGCGCTAAATGAGAGGGTCGTACATCTGGCCCCTGGTCCCTTAAAGAATGGTGGTGGTGGATTACCACCAATTGTAGCCATTGTATTTAAAAATAAATAAACACAATTCCACAGCAAAAATTTAATGTCAAACCTCTGTTTGCTAAAATTGTCTTAAAACTTTAAAATAGGGTGCACATCACTGAATAATCCTTAATGCTCATAAAGTGATGTGCTCTGTTAATTGTGTGCACATCACAGGCTATGGCTCCTATTACAGCAAAGACAAAACGAATTCCTTCCTTCGTTTCTTAATAAGAAGTGCTTTCAGTATTTAAAAGAATGTGTGCGCATCACAGAGCCGTTCAGAACTTCTTGTTCGCGAAACAATTGCCAAAAAGAACTTCCTTGTTCGGAATTCCAATTATTGTGAGCGCATCACAGAAGAATTAGGCTCCTCTTGTGCGCGTCAGTCTTTTACAATAATTATTCTAGACGCGTGTCAGAAAAGCTCAACCAGCTGGGCCAATAACAGCGTGGCAAGTCTTTTTTTTAGCCAATGAACACGCTGGATTTCAGTTGAACCAATGAAATCTTCCCAGCTCCCATGTAGCCAAACTCCATACGAGTTGAAGTCACCCTGGAGACTGCTGGTTTCGCTAGTCTTCCGGTGTAGACGCGTGGCACAGCGCGAGCAAACAACTGCCAAAGAGCGCGCGCACGTTGCTGGCCTCCCTCAAAGCCCGAAAATAGATAAACGTACCTTGACTCCAAGGAGCATTTCCAAACACTTCCTCTACCCGAACACTTCTACCTGAAAGCTGGAAGGACATCCATACGGCAGCAGGACTCTGGAATTGGTAACAGCTTCCTTCAAGGTAGGTGCACAAATGATCAAAATAGATGCTGAGAATTCCTTAATAGTGGATGCTCCCCTCACTTTCAGTTCAGATACGAATCGTCGCCAAAATGTGGTAATGAATACACCACGATGTATTTAAGTAAAGAAGCTTTATTGGAGCATCCACTCTTCACTTGACTCCACAAATAACTGCTGCTACCACATTGGAATCTAGAATCTCACTTACATCTAAACACATTACATAACAAAGCTAGCTACTAAGATAGGTTGACCATTACAGTGCACTTAAACTATACAGAATAAAGAATTCTTCTACATTTAACATTCTACCACATTACTACAACCACTTCCCGGAACCGATGCTTCACTTACTTCAGTGACGCCTCACCTCTGTTGTGCAATGCACCGTCCCAAGAGTCGAGATGCCAATGACCTGCATAGCAGTAAGGAACTGACGTTGCACCGGCCTTAGCGACGCGCCACCTCACAATGTCTTTGTTTTGTCATTATTTTCCGGGTACTGTAACTGGGGGTCTGTACAACTCTGTAGCCGGCCCACGCTCCATCGTAGTCAGCCCGAACTTGTGGATTCGACTCCGTCAATCATGTAATGTTAGCCCCGACCGGAGCTATTTTGTTTCTAAGTGCTCCAACTGTATTTAATATTGCAAAATTTGTATCTCAACTTTTGTATGTTAGATTTTTCTTATTTTGGTCTTGTTTTACTCCGATAAATATTGGCTATTTTTCTAAACTGATGTGGAGTACTGTTGTGGTGTTTTCACTGTGTTACTGTGTGTGCACAAATACTTTACACATTGGGGCTGATTACGATATCGTTCGGAAACTCATCTGACCAAATCGGTTTCGGAATCGTTTCTGAACGAATCGGGTTCTGCGAGTCCAAACGACCGATTATGATGCTACCGAACATCGTTCGGTCGGATTCGCATTGACTTCAATGGGAGCCTGTGTTCCGAACAAGAACACAGGCTCCCATTGAAAAAAGGTGGTTGGGGAAAAGCTTGCACCCTGTGACAGGCACCCCATGGTGCCTGCCACACTGTGCATGGCTGTAAAGAGGGGTCCCATGGGTACCCCAACCGGACGTCCAAGGGTGAAGGGGGGCCTGCTAGGGGCCCCCAAAGTCAAATTCCAACAGCCGTTTCGGACAAACCAATTTGGAAAGGCTGTCAGAATCAGACATCGTAATTGCTCGGTCAGAAACAGTGTCCATAGAGCTGTATGATTCTTGCTCGGAATGACTCGGCCTGTCCGAATGCCGATCGGAACCGATTTGGACAGCCCGAACAGTTTCCTTGCATCGTAAACGGTTGTTCGGAAATGTATCTGATTCGGTCGGAAACATAGGTTCCGAATTGGATTCTCCAAATCCGAATCACGTTCAGAGCCTTTCCGAACGCCATCCTAATTGGCCCCATTGCCTCTTTAGTTTAGCCTGACTGCTCTGAGCCAAGCTAGCAGAGGGTGAGCACAGGCAAACTTAGTGTGCACTACACTTACCCTGACTAGAGTGGGGGTCTCTACTTGGACAGGGTTAATACCACTGGCAACTAGAGACTCCATTTCTAACAAAACCTTTAACACATATAAAAGGTAAACCTTTCTTAACCTTAGAATATGCAGTTGAGCTCAAGTTCATTAAATATTCAGATAATAAAAAAATCTGAATATTGAGAGAAACAATGGTTTCCAGATAATGATGCCTAATGAAGAAACACTGCCTGGCTTGGTTAAGGTATGAATGAACCAATTACCTGACTAACATGTCGGATTTGCACGCGTGGCTGATATTTCTGACATTTTCAGTCAGTTTTTCACACTTACTGTATCCTACTTTATTGCTCATAATCTCTGAATATCACGAAGCAGAACATGTTCATACCATTGCTGAATAAGTACTGATGCCCAAGACGTAAAGGATTGAGCCTCTCCTGAGAGGCCTAAAATCTTCCAATTGGACTATGGTCCTCCATTTTAGACAGGGAATGTGCTCAGTATAAATTTAAGCGAGGGATAAAACCGAGATAAATCCCTCAGTTCTGCCCTTCTCTTATCCCTGTGCGGTGTGATTTCCACAGCATAACCTCAAAGCACAATCTCAAAGATTTTCGCAATGTCAACATATCTCATCTCAGGGACCTACCAACTGCTCAGACCGTGTCCTCTAAGTTTCTGTGCTTGTATTTATTTGTTGAACTGCATTGTTGGATAATGTGTGTCCTCTGAGATCTTCCAAAAGGGCTGTATTGTGATGGGGACTGTGAATTACAATCTGTGATCCGGAATGCATGAATGCAAGCACCTTCACAAGTATTTCCTGAACTAACGTGTGATTCCCCTAAGTTTGTTTCAGGCGTTGCTTCTGGCAGGCTTGAAGCGTCTTCTATTAGATTTGCTTGGACAGCATTCTCGCTTTCAGTGTGCACTTTGGCAGTAATGCCGTGTTCCTGGCGCGTGTGTGTCTGGCATCCTGCATTTTTGTAAGCGAGGCGAAAAAACCAAAAAATTGTCTTCAATATTGAAATGAATCATTATGGAAAATAACATTTAATGCTCGCACGAAGGTTACTTACAAGTCTGCGGGTCAGACCTCTATAACAACATTCTCTGAAGCTCAAAAGAAAGTGTTCAAAGTCCCCTACATATAATTATGTAAGACTGCAATAATTTTAACCTAAGCAGAATTCGTCTCTTTTAGAAGCTACTGCACATTAAGTTAGACTTTACCTAATACCTTTGATGTCATTGGCTGGAAATGCAACGAAATGTTACAAAATTGCTTTCACTGTCCCTCAAATTCAAAAAGTAATTGGACTGTAAAAAAGAAGAATGCCTTCACACTAAAAAAGCGATATTAATCATTGATTTTAAAACATTTTCTGGATTACTTGTTCGGTAATTTATTTATTTTTGCAAATGATATATGATGGCTAGCACTATCGCTTAGCTAGTTTTACTCCTTTTCGAAGTTTGAGGGGCTCATTTGTCAGTGCATATAGTGCTTAATTTGTAAAAGAATGACTGCCGGTGCCCAAAGCTCTGCTCAGAAACCTGAGGCTGGCGCGATTATATATGGGTGCGACGAATGTCAAAGCGGCGTAGTCTTCAATCCACCTCAATGTCTCCCTAATCTACTACCAGACCCATGGTTGGATTGGGATCCAAAATAAGCCCCGGCACTCTAAAAAAAACAAAGTGGCCCACATTTGCCGAGTGCACATTTTCTTCAGTATTTTAAGTATAATGAAAAGAAGAAGTGAGGGGGGTTTCCTCTAAAAGAGGCATGTTTTCTTAACTTCACTGAGATAAAAAATGCAAATGTTGCCAGGACTAATTGTGCACAGATTACTTCACAATGTTGAACCACACCTGCAAGGCCACTTCTGCTCAGGCCCCCTGCCCCTGCTTAATCTGCATTCATTAATGGGCCAGCCCAGAAAGAGACTGGGAATGAAACCTCCGCCCCGTTGGTAGATGGGAGGTAATAGAGGCCCATCTGCCTCTAGAAAGGCCGATCAGGCCCCCACTGGGCCGCTGGCGGCAACTGAACAGCATAGACACAGCCCAAATCGGCCATGCTGGCCAGAAAAGCTGCCCACAGCTGCAACTCAGATATTGGCCCATTCCCATTGACTGAGGGCCTGCCTTACCAAACCCACCCTGATCAGACCCCACCCCCCCTTCCCCTTACTGTTGAAGGTTCCAGCTTTCTTCCTTTGTGGTTTTTCCATCTTTCTCCTTCTTTCAACTTTGTGTGTTTTCGTCTCTTGCTATCAAGAGATGTCCAATGAGGAAAAATAAGTGCCGCTATCCAAAAATGTGTGCGGGTGGCCCCCAATGGCAACCACTGGCTCATATTAGGCACTAAGTGTATCATGGGCAACATGCCCTGGACTGCTGACAGACCTTTATGGTCTGCAAACTACTTATGCAGAAAAGTGGTATAAGGTTATCGTTCAGGCAGTTGTAATTGAATTATCTTTTTTGTGTCCCAATAACCAATACAGTTTTAAGCATGACTTCTGTTGCTCTGCAGGAGCTTGTGGACCATACCTGTGGTCTCACACTCTGGGACAGAGAGAGAGGAAGACTGTGAAAGGGCACCTTGGGAGCAATGGCTACAGCTGAGCTTTGATACTTCCATCATGCTACAAGTTCTGCTTACCAGTCCTGGTGCAATAGATGACGGTGAAATAAAGTGTGAAGGAAGCGGAAACATCTTTCCTTAGCGCTATCTCCATGCAAGCACAGCATTTGTGTGTATCACAATCACAACGTGATTTCAGGCTGCATTCAGCCCTTCCTTTAGCTGATGAAGACTTCATTTGCGCAGTACGTGTTTTGGTTTTGAGACCGGCAGTATCCATATTCATTAAATTTGAAAACTTGAGATGCTTTCCTATAGCGGACAGTTCTTTAAGCCTGTAGGTAAAGTTCAATGGTTTAAGGAAGGAGGAGACACCCAGCGACACACTACCAGGGGACCCTTATAGCACCCTGGATGGCAACACCTGGTGTGAAACCTGGTTCACCTTCTGAAATTGCCCAGTAAATCCTTAAATTTGCTAGGAACAGTAAAAGAAAAACACCATCAAGGTGTTTACCGGTCTCCTGGTCAACCTCTAAGATGTAGTCCAGGCAGCTCACTCAGCCAGGCAGCCACTGTAAAATCAGGGTGAAAATCCAGCCCTATCCATCAATTTTGAAGTAAAAAACCAGCAGGAGTCAAGCATTCAATTGAAAACTAACTCAAACAAGCATTTGCAATGCAATCGGTCTCGCCTTTGGGAACTTATAAGCGTTTAGCAATGCTGCACATTATTTAACATTACTGCAAAGTAGCCTCGCTCACATGTATTTTCAGCACAACATCCCAAGTGGATGGTAATCACCACAACATAGGGAAGACCCAAGGACTTTCGGTGTTCATTATATATACATTTTTTAAATCACAGAAGCACAAAGCAGGCACTGAGGATCTCTACTTGGCTTTCAGTGCGATGATGCGGGAACATGCAGTGGAATGTGTTTTTTAACCTGTTATGCCGTGGCGGTTTGCCTGTAGAAAAGGGCCTCAGAGAGATGTGTTTGATTTAAGGAGCCGTGTGGGTTAGTCATGCATCTTGCAGATCTAGATTTTTTTTCCACTTAATTCCACAGAAGATTATCAGTTAATTTTCTAGCCTGAATCCTGTTTTAGAATGTCCCTCTTCTGTCCAACTGGCAGAATAAATGGATGCATTGAAATGCGCATTTGCATCCTCCCGTGGATGCATGGCGCTTTAAGGTCTGCTAACACCAGAACCACACAAACCTGGCTCATTTAGTGATAAACGAATTTCTTAGCTGAGGGATCATGCACATTCCGTGCTTGTGTCATGCCTTGCACACTGTTGGTCTCTTACTAGTGCCAATTGGCAGTGATTTGAAAATTCAGCCTGATGCATAGGCAAGAGATGTGTTTGTCACTATTTCCAAGAAGAATGCACTTTTTAGGGGATAATTTACAAAAGATTGTTGACGCTCGTGTAATAGTTACATTTAAAAATGTATAAGTAAAGATCGGATGACTCAGGCAAAAAGAAGTTACACAATGTACGTGCAACCTATACATTCGTAAGTCACACTAAAATGAGTAGACGAGCCTTCTCCGGGGAATGTGAACACCGAGTTCAAGGCAATGCAGTGGAAAGAGGGTGAGGAAGCCACATTTGTGGCTATTTACAAACATTCGCCCTGCTTTTCCAGCACTTACCTGCACTTCTACAAGTATGCCTGAACAATCCAGGAAAGAGTAATAATATCCCATACTGCCACAGGGTGGGGGGAGGAAGAAAAAACATTTAAATAAACGGAGCATTCTCTGAAATTGAGAAAAGGGAATAAAAAGAAAGCACAATATCAACTATTTTACTAATTGCGCAGTTAGAAAGTTTCCAATTAGAAAAATGCACAAAGGTGCAAAATTATTATTTGGGCTCTCTCCCAATATTCACCAGTGTATGCATCAAACTTCCACAGGTGGTTAAAAAGGCAGGGTCTGTTTTTGCATTTGTCACCCTGAGTGGGACGGGTATGCCCAGACGTGGGTCCTGTGCTCTCCATGCCACTGGAATCAAGCTATCCTGGCTGAAGAGGGGTGAAACCCCGAAACCGGTCCTAGGATGCTTGTTTCCACTCCAGGGAGGACCTGGCTTGGCAGTTCGGGCTGGACTGTTCCCATGAGGCACAGGGTCAAGACTGATTTGCATATGGCTGGGTTCAAACTGAAATGGCATGGTGAGCAAAAAAACGATGGATTTAGGCCCAGATCTCTGTACTGGGGTGAATGTATGACATTGCTCTGCATTCTGTCCATCAACTGTTGTTTTTGCATTTATCACCCCGAGTGGGACGGGTATGCCCAGACGTGGGTCCCGTGCTCTCCATGCCACTGGAATCAAGCTATCCTGGCTGAAGAGGGGTGAAACCCCGAAACCGGTCCTAAGATGCTTGTTTCCACTCCAGGGAGGACCTGGCTTGGCAGTTCGGGCTGGACTGTTCCCATGAGGCACAGAGTCAAGACTGATTTGCATATGGCTGGGTTCAAACTGGAATGGCATGGTGAGCAAAAAAACGATGGATTTAGGCCCAGATCTCTGTACTGGGGTGAATGTATGACATTGTTCTGCATTCTGTCCATCAACTGTTGTTTTTGCATAAAAAGGCAGGGTCACCAGATCATTCCATGTCAGGGGCCTTTAGCGAACAAAGCAAAGTATTCTAGATTAAGGGCTTGAAACGTGGTCTCTCTTTGGACATGGCGCTCGTTGGTACTTTGAATTAGTTGCTCAGACTCTGCACTCCTTCAGTCTTTAACTACAGTGCTGGGAATCCCACCAAGGAGTACAGTGTGCAAATTGCTCTAGTAGTATTTCTTTGAAACAGATACCCTACGCCTTGGAGATAGAGAGCATGGCCTGAATTCACACGTGTTATCAAACAATTCTATAGTTAAATAAAGTGTTCCGCACCTGACAGCCAGTAACCTCAAGGAGTTAAACGCTCACAGCTGACATCAGCGTATCACTAGTTCCAGTCTCGAGAAGGCACACTCAGCTGTGCAAAGTTGGAAAATGTCGAGTTAGTTCTGAACCAGTGACCACAGCTGAAAGACTCAGCAACCCTTCACTGAACCCTCATGCACTGAATACCAATTAATTCTGGACTAACCTGACAGATTAATACATGAGCTGGAAGACTGACTGCTGCTGTGCGATTACCAACTTGTGAACAGTGAATGCTAATTATACAGAATGTCAGGAAAAAGAAGCCTTTAAGCAGAAATCTCCAGTACGTCAACGGAGAGCGTCGAGGTCTAATCCAAGGCCCGGAGGTACTTCGATATGCACAAGTAAAAAGTATTGCTGTTAACCAACCACACCGCTAACATTTAGGTTACCTGGCCAAGGAGGATGCAACAGTGGAGACCTGGAGGAGCCCGTGCCTTCCTCGGGAACCGCAGAACTGCAGTACTTCTGGGATGCACGGACCTTGGCGGACATATTGGAACGGGATCTCTTCGGGAACACATTCGTGAAAGGAGACATGCAAGCGTGCAGCAGTCTGCGAAAACATGTTTTATATGTCCCAGGAAAAGAAGTCATATGCGCAATGAAGATTTCAGGAATATTTGCAACAACCACAAATATAAAAAAAAAGCATGCTTAATTATATGTATAAACACGTAAAGGGTCCACAGTAATAAACATGCTTACTGTTTTATGTGGCAAAAACGAAGGAACCGTATTTGTATTTCGGTGAAAATGTAATAAATGCACAAAAACACTTAGGGGCATATTTACAAGGGATTTATCTCCGCTTTTTTGGCTTAAAAAGCCAAAAAAGCGGAGATAAAACTATCGCCCTATTTACAAGAGGGTGCTAACATGCATAATCGCATGTTAGCACCCTTTTTCCCAACGCCTCCCTTTGCATCTCTAATGAGATGCAAAGTGGGCGTACCCCGGATGGACTACCTTGCAACTATCGCTGATGTTCACATCGCGATATTTACAAGCCTGCCCCAGCATTTTGGCACACGTTAGTTTTTGGAGAAAACCGCTGTTTTCTCCAAAAACTAACGTCTGCTAAAATGCAGACTTACCTATCCCTAACATTGGGGTGGATTATGCTGATACGACCCTGTGGGTCGTATCAGCAAGGTTATCGCCGTTTTGCAGGGAACATCGCTGGAAAACCAGCGATGTTCCCTGCAAAACGGCGATAACCTCGCTATCTCTGGAATTTTTATCGCCCTGGAGAAACGCGTTGTTAATAACGCGCTACCAGGGCGATAAATTCCAGAGATCGCCTGCGATAACAAAATTATCGCTAAGCACGGCCAGCGATAATTATCGCTGGCCGTTGATAATATGCCCCTTACATTTTCCATCAAACTGGCGTTACATCAAAACCTGTTTTAAATGCACGCACACCTTCTTTCTACAAGAAAAAAGGATGCGGGCGCCAAGAAGTCTGTAAAGTGTGAGCAGTTTCTAAAAGGAAACTTGTTTGTATTTCGGCGATAATATAAGAATAAATGCACAAAAAACACGGGCAGAAAACAAATAGCTCCCGGACGCGGCCACTGGTCGTCATACTAGCCCGGTGCCAATAAAAATATTTGCAACTGCTTAAAAGTAAAAGCGCGCATGGCGCGCTGAATGTGAGCAAAGCACGTCGTCGTGCTTGAAGTAGGAGAGACTCATTAAAGAAAATAGTGCTTACAAGTCTAAATAACACGTATTGTGTAAAAACCGAAGTAAAGGGGCCAGTAGCCATACGAGGTTACAAATGACGACATGGCCGTACTAAGGAGGGACTAACAAGCCTATTAAGGAATCTGAAGCCTGCATTTACGAAGGACAAAGACACAAGCCAATGAAAAATATGGTTGGAGGATTGGGCAGGGCTTCTCTTCTATACTCAACTACAACAGATCGCCAGAGCAGCACTTGCGCGCTGGCTCAGGCTCAACCTAAAAAGAGAGGAGCCTACTAGTGTTTGTTGTAAAAAAGAGAGAAAAAAAAAAGGCTCCAGATAACGGCCGCTACCAAAGGTGCCAAATTGCCTATTCCAAGAGGCAGAAACAGCCTCCAGCCGCATCAGAGCATCACCCGTAACCTCTCTTCATTGCTGTCTCCCAACGCAGGAGGAGAGCGGCTTGGCCGAAAACCGAGGAGCTGCAAGCCGGAGGACATGAAGACGCGAGCTGCGGTGCGTTGTGTGAGGGGGGGGCGGAGCAGCTCACCTAGCAGCAGTGCATGCTCGTGGGTTCGCCTGCCACCGTGTTCAATAAATTTAAGAATATATAAATCTCTACTTTAGGCACTCTAAACACTGGTGTGACCATCGCAAGCACACCAAGCCAAATTTAAAAATCATGTATACAACAAGATACAAATATGGATGTTTTAACTAGTATAAAACCATTGGCTTTCCTATATCGTGCATAAGAGCGCAGGGAGATCACTATGGGTGCTTTATAAAATTGATAGCTAAATACTGACCTAACTGTTTGGAGATGAAGAATCATAGTAGTCAAGAAGGCGAGCGATAGCATTGCGGAGAATGAGCAGCCTCTGAGAGGGTAATGTCCAATGCTGACTTTCTAGGTGGGATGCTGGAGCGCATGTTCTCCACTGCAAGATCCTGCAAATGGACCCCGCATTGATTTTCAATCTGTTTATTCTCAAAGAAATGCCACAGCAGATAACACCTTCTCCCCTCAGTCTCCACAAACCTTTGATTCTGAGGAGCAAATGCAGGAGCGTCTGTGAAGTTCTTTTCCAGCTTCTGGCCCTGAACTAAGGGGTCCAGATACTTTCAGTACTTCTGAAGGGATCGATGGAGCTACCAATCGCAATGATTATGGCAATAGTATTAGCAGCTTCGTCATATTGAGCATGAACAATACATTATTAGCTATACTTCGGCATGGTAAACTTTCTTTAAGAAAGACCCAAAACTGCTGCAGCTAGTAAAGGTTCAGATTCTGCAACTACAGGAAGTGGCTTTGTGCAAAATCAGGATACATATAATCAGAAGAGGAGATAAGCAGACTGCAAAGTGTGTGGGTTCAAGCAGGCACGTGGGTGGCTCCATACACTGACATTAGCACATGAGGACCAGCAAGGGAATTTACAGCCAGGGAAGCGACACCGCCAAAGGCTGGTTCTATCCATGCGAAGGCAGATAAGATGGGGATCTTACCAAGTGCAACACATATAAATCTGAGTGAACCCAGGTGGTCACAACAACTATAGAAATAACTGAAGGCTTTAATCAGGATGTTATTTTGGAGCCAATTAAAAATTTGACAATTAAAAAGATGGTTGGAAAGTGGGCGGAGCTTATGCCCATGTCCTGAATACAGCATGTCTCGAAGAGACAGCGCAAGCGCTGCCTAGGCAAGACCTAAAAACGTCTAGTAAAACGGAGTAGAAAAAGCTTAAACTAGAAAAGTAAATGGAAATGATCACCGAAACCCATCCAAAAATTCAAATAAGAACCTGACTTTCCGCTTCCTGAAACACCCGACCCAACATCCTAGAATGAATGAAGAACATATCGGGGTAAGAAACCCAAGTATTTGTGGCTTAGCGAGGTCATGATATAAGGCCACCAGCTAGCAGTGTGGCTTCAGCAGTTTACACTGCTACCCAGCTACAAACAGCGACTGCCTTGAGCTACTGCATTTTCTTCAGAGAGGATCTTCAAGCCACTGGCAACCGACATTATATTTTGTTCAAACTATTTTCATAATTTTTTTTAAGTAAACATACAAACAGTAAAATAATGTTAATGTCAATGAAGACTTATAAAGTGCACTGTCACCTCAATGAGGTCACCTGGTACTGAGGAATATCAGCTGCCCACATCCCAGCTACAAGTCGGTCTAAGTTGTGAAGTAGCCGAAGGGTGGTTAAGAGGTAAGGCATTTCAGAGAGAAGACGCCAGAACTGAGAAAGCTCTGCCACCCAATCTTGAGCATTCAAATGAAGGGTGGGGAGAAGCCGTTTGTTAGGAGGGCAGAGCGCTCGTGAAGGATTGCATTTGGGTATTTATTTACTCAGAAAAAGAGGGTGGTATCCATAAATAAAAGTATGCATCAAACACATAAATCTAAGGGGGAGGAGGTGTTAATTAGGTAGCCGACATAGGGCACGCAATATATTCAGGCTGTTGCTCCTTTTAGGGGCTCTGAGGCAGTGCTTAATTAGAGCCAGAGGTTTCCGGTGCAAGGCACCGGCACTTAATTGTCAACACCAGTGCTTGCGACAGTCTGCCAGAAGGTGGCGCTGTCTGGCTAATTTAGAGATGACCACAATAACAGTTATTAATTCAATATACATTAAAATGACTATTATCTGCTGCCCAAGCCATTCTTATAGCTTTGAGGGCCTGAAATAGTCCGAATTGTCAAACGTGTAGGGGTGTGATGGTTAGTAGCTGTGTTGTCATTGGCAGTGTATGGTGCCAGCTGCAGTGACCTGACAACAGCCCTTGTGCTTATAGTTTTTGCACACTAAGCACTGCTCCGTCTGAGTATAGGGCTAGCCACTTAATTTTGAATGATCTGGCGACTTTGTAAAAGATTAGCAGCTAATGATGTATGCCATTATTTGTAGTGTTGTGAAGGCTCCAGCTCTGGGGCGCCTCCTCTCTCCCACATTTGGTGATGCATTTCCGAGTTCTGTGTTGGGAGTTGAGACGCACGTGCAGGGCGGGGACATCAGTTGAGGCACAGTCACTGGGAAAGGCGGATCAACCAGGTCGCGCTGGCATTATTAAGTTACTGCATCCTTCCAGACGGACCTCTGCAGCAAGAGGCCATTTGTACATTATGAAAAACGTTCGAATGATTTCCTGAGTGGTATTAAAGGCTGGTGATCCAACTGTAAGAGACATTTGTGAGTAAAGGACTACTACAGATTCCAAATACCGTTTCCTGTTGCCTGCCTGCGCTACTGGTGATTCAGGGTCATTACAGAATTAAAACTTGCCATTCCGTGAATGTAACCTCCAATCCAGATCAGCATTACAAGAAAATAACTTCATCAAATCACTGATTGCTAAATAGGCCGAACATAAAGTGCCCTGGACAGGCCCTATCAGTCCTTATCACAAGAGCATTACACTCCGCACTCATTCCATACCCTCCCAAAACCCAGTATTCCATCCATGGCCCCCATATCTTAAAAAAAAATATCGACCACCTCTAAATTCATGCACTCTCCCTTCTGCTGTCAGGCACCAATGCATAATGAATCCCCACTGAGCTACTGTGGGTGTCACCTGCCTACTACACAGCCTAGCTACACTCCGGCAGGCAACTATCAGTCCAACATCACAGTGCATTTGGCCATATTTCACGGGCCTGTATATGTACCGTATGCCTAAAATGTTGACTTTTAGAGACTAACTGGACCCTACATTCACGCACACAGAGGACAGTTGACAACCATCCAAAGTGAATGTAGCTGTGGGCATGACCGCATGGTGTGAATAAAGCCTACCAGCTGCCGCACCCCCTCACACATAATTTAGAAGTCTAAGCTTCCATCCTCAAGTGAACTCTGAGTATTTTATTCTATCAAGCACGATGCTGCTCAGTCCCCGTAGAATATGTGCGGCCTCCTCCCCACATCCAACATTATCAGAATTACTTAGTTGCTGTGATTAGTAAATGACAGGCAGAGTTTCAACAAGAGATTAGATTGTGTCAGGCTTGACATATGAGTCACCGAGGTGGAAGAATCAACCACAATGAATGCTCAGAGAACAGCAGAACTTTTGTTGATGAAAAGTCTGATAATCACAAGGTCTAGAAAAGATGCACTAATTTGAACTTTTTTTTGTCTTTACTGCTGAGGCGGAAGCAAACATTTTAGACCGTATATTGCTCATTCATATCTGGAACACTTCCAGAAGCAAAGCGGTGGGATCTAAGCAAGCGAATTTAGTGAGTCAACAGCAAAAAGTAAAACGTTCCTTATTGATTAATTTTCAAAACATCGGCATACATTTATAGATGTGCTTTGCCTACTGTGTACAAGCATCAGTAGTAATCATTCAGTATCCCATTCTCAGATACGAGGCCAGGATGCCAAATGCTTAACAGATGTTAGCCATTTATTTGTACAGTCCTCAACCATATATTGGTGCGGTCCTCAACCATATATTGGTGCGGTCCTCAACCATATATTGGTGCGGTCCTCAACCATATATTGGTGCGGTCCTCAACCATATATTGGTGCGGTCCTCAACAAGGATACAGGGGCTGCCCCCGCAAAGCCAAGGGAACCAAAACTCTGCTTAGCCTCCGGTATCTTAAGACAGAACATTAGTAAAACATTGAATGAAAGAACATAGAAGTTCACGATGTTTTCTGTGCGTTTCAACACCTGGGAGCAGGGCCCTCTGTTGAAGACTCAGCGAGAGTCAAATCCTGCTCAATACTGTTAGATCTTGAAGAAGAAGCTAATTTACTGAAGATCAGGTTTAAGATTTGCCTGCAATTAACAAAGTGTTTATAAACTTGAAGGAAGTGCTTCTTTGGAGAGTTTTTTTTATCTTTATTTCAGCCTAAGAGGAAGGGTAATGCAGTGTTTTAAATGGACAGGCACTGTCAGGTATCCTGTACATGCATCTCTTTAATTTGAAAGGGAGCGTACCCACACTTCTTAGTTGTGCTGCAGTGCGTTTAATGATAATATACCGGCACATCTCAGGAACAAACAGGTACTTACGGACAGTGAGTACCTACACCTATATGGCAAGCACCGGGAAAATGTAGCTGACAGGCAATTACTTTAAGAACAAGCATTTCCAATGCAATAGGTCTCGCATTTACGCAAGTTTGAGCTATTGGCATTGTAAATGACAATGCCTTTGAATTATGTTTTGGTTTTTAAAACACAAATAAAAAAAGGCATTGCCATTTACAATGACATAACTTAAACTCGTGTGAATGCGAGACCTATTGCATTGCAAATGCTTGTTAGAACTGCTGGTGCTGAGCACCGGCAGGACCCGGACCACTAAAACCCTTGGATAGAGGCTCTCTATGAGAGCCATACACGACATGATAGTAAATGTCCACTAATCTGAATTCTGTAACTCAGCATCTGTAATCTGCAGTCGTGGGTGCAATATTCTGCACCAATGTTGCGCTTAAGCATATAAAAAGCTTGTGATCAGGCCATTGATGATTTATGGCTAGCTATGCTGTTTATAAAGTTAGATCGTTTAAGTGCAAAGTACAACAAAAATAATTTAATTTAATTGAGTGAATAATTTAAAACCAAAACTGAAGTCAAGAATCAAAGCCTAATATTCATAAAAGCGAAAAGTAAAATAACACATTATTATCACGCAAAATAATACGTTTATTCCATTAGGCATCAATGTGCTCTCAATGTGAAATATTGCTAGAAAACTCCTCCTCAGCCGTTTACGACAATCCAAGTCCGTTCCAAGTTTTCTCAGATCAAACCATTTCTTGTTGCCCCAGTAATCATTATCTAAGCAGACACTGTTCAGATGATTTTAAATTAAACAAAAACACAAAAATCCCCAAAGCAAAAACTGACGGTTGTACATGATGATTTTGTGAACCGGCACCTGCCCAGGGGCTCCATCTTCTAAAATTGTGAGCACCCAAAAGAGCATTTAGAACCGCCAGTCTGTATTAATTATTTAAAGACATCTAGATGCCTTGTCGTCAACACAAAAAAGAGAGACATAAGTTGAAAGCATGGCAATCGACTTCCCTCTTGTTTCATTTCTGAAAAATATATTCGTGGCAATTAAAAGCGTATTGAAATAAGTTCTACCAAGGAATGCATGTACAGTTAAGCAAAATATACAAATCTGTCTGAAAATAAACTATTTTTCACCGGTGCAACCAGGAGATCATAGACAATGATAATACACTAAAGCGCGGCCGCGAAGGAATGTCAGGAATGCAGCTGGCACCCGGCCGCGCTGCTGCTCGCTCCCGAGCTCCCTAGGCCAGGGGAGAGAGAAGGCGGGACATGCACCCGCCTTTGGCCAATTGCGTGCTGTCTTTCTTAGAAAGACGCATGCAAAGGCCAATAGCGTGTGCGCAAAACAAAAAAAAGCACACGCACGAGCGTGTGCTCAGAGTTAAAAGCCTTTACTTGAAGCCTCGCAGAGCAACGCATGCGCGCTGGCTCAGGCGAGATCTAAAAATTCTGCATTGTACACTCATCAGTAGGCGAGCTCAGCGAGGAGGGATATAAAGCTGTCTCAGACTAGCCAACAGACCATCTTCTGACTGGGGCAGTTCTTGGGGGTGAAGGTAGTTATTGGGATGGTGCTTACTGCCAAACTGTGATGTTTAGAAACTGAAACATAAGGGTGGTACCATCACAAACATAGCAAAATCAAAAAACAAAGAAAGGGAAGCCATTTTACAAAAGATGTTGTTTGTTGGCTTTAGAACTCTGTGCACTTTACTTCTGCTAACCAGTAGGAAAGTGCCCGTCCTTTCCCTTTAAAGCATGGTTGAATTGGCCTGTTCCTAATTAATAGATTTAACTTGCCTATAAGCCCCTAGCATATGGTGTATAAAGTGTGCCCAAGGCCTGGAAGTAAAGTGCCACCATTAGCCTGCAGCAAATATTGGGCCATCTACTACAGTGGCAAAGCAAACACAGCTTCAGACCTACCATGTGCAGCCTGACTGCAGCTGTGCAGCATGTTAAAACAGCACTTTTTCCAGGTACAAACCTCCCTTTTAAATGTTACCAAGTCAACATCAATGCATGCCTTGAAGCCCACAAGGTAGTGCATGATATTTAAAAGTGAAATATCTCATCATGGACCTCAGAATGTCAGATATTTCCATAAAAGAGTAGAGACATATATGAATTTGAAGGATGTATGGAAAACGGTGTCAAGAATCTCAAAGATCAAATCATGCACAGCTGTTTTTTCTGCTTTATGTGAATTTATCTTTGGTAAATTGCTTAGTGTTTAATGTTATCGACCAACCTGCACCATATCATGTTTTATTTGTTCTTGCTGCTGGTGTTTCATTAAATAAATCTTTTATGCAAATGCAAGCTGCAATCACGACTTGGTGAAATATTTAGTCAGCCTCAATAACAGGACATTAGTAAATGGAAAAAAAGACACAAACATCAATAACAGGAATAGCAACTGGCATGCCTAAATATCCCAAAAGGCACACAACACCCAACGTTTTTAGGTCGAGCATTCGAGACCTCTTGAATATACTTTAGTATATACTTATTATATACTTCTATGTGTATGTACTTAGTGGGCTCTGGAGATCAGCCCTAGGACTTGTCTGCTTCCGCTTAGGGGACTTTTTTTCTGTTCAACTTCCTCTATTTAACTGTCTTGATAGAAAACAACCAGCAGAGGTCAGTAAAATACCAGATTGCTTTCTGCTGAGGGACTTTCTTATTTTAAATTTTTCTGGCAACTTCCTCTATTTAACTTTCTTGATAGAAAACGACCGCCTGAGGTCAGTAAAATACCAGAATCACTTTAGCATTCTCTAGATTCCAGTCCATAGAAATTGTCTTCCAAGAGCACCCGTAGACAATAATATTTTTTTCAAATCTTGTATTTTCAGTGATATGACCACCGAAGGCCCTGATTTTATATTAAAAACAGCTTTGGACTATACCATTTCCCACTTAAAGGCAATATTTCTCTCCATGTGTTCTCATACCTGGCGTGTCGCGCAGTTTGGTGCTTACTTTCCGTCCATGTTAAAGAACAGTAGATGTTTCAGCACCCAGGCTAATGTGCTGCATAGCTAAATACATACAAGGTCCCAAAGGCGAGACTGATTTCATTGCAAATGCTTGTTATTTCAGAAACCACTATGGAACATCTCACATGTCTCACAACCACTACCATTTCAGAATGCATTGTAAGAGCTCGATCGAGCTAGTAAAAATAATTGCTCATGAGGTCTTTCATAACATAAAAGATGATCTCTGCCAAATAGAAGCCCAAATGCAAAATCTGGTGTGTAGCAATTGAGCAAAGAGTCCTATAAGACAGTGTAGGTGAGAAGCACAGGGGAGTCCTAAAATCACAACAAAGTTCCGGTGAATATGGCTCTGTGACACACCCACAAACACATACATGAGAATATATTATCAAACAATATGCCCTTCCATACAACATCATATGCATGTATTGGTGCACAAACATGACATAACCCTTCTTGTCAGAATGGTGAGCAAAGTTTACCATTGCACAGCAAAGTTGCAAAGTTCTAGACCCTGCATATTTGCAAATGTAATTTTTTAACGTTTTTAGCTTTGCTTTGATTTTCTTCTGTACGTTAGTGCTGGTAACTTGGTTGTTTCTATCATGGAACACAATAGAATTGTATGTATCAGTTGAATAATTTTGCACTTCTTCAATGTACTGCACCCTTACTTCCTAGGTGGATGGACAAACTGTTTACAACTGGAAAAAGACAATCCTTAACTCCCTATGTTTTCCATAACTAATAGGGTTGTATATGTTTATATTTGGGAGGTAACCTTCGACTGTAATATGTACCTTTCCCAATGCACTTGCACCTTACTATGCCCGAAGAACTCACGGAACACATCATAATTTTATGTATAAGTCAAATAATTTTGCTCTACTTCATTGCATTGCACTGCACTTTTACTTCTTAGGTGGGGGGAAAACAGTTTACAACCGGAAAATAGTAAATTCTTAACTTTTTTTTTTTTTTAAACCAACAGTGATGTATATGTTTATATTTAGGAGGTAGCCTCTGACTGTAATATGTACCATTCCCATTGCATTTGCACTTTACTGCGTTTGAAGAATTCAAACGTGCTTTTCTTCTCAGTTCGTATGACTTTGATGAAAAGACAATTTTCTGGCACTTTACCGTCTTTTGTATTTAAATTTTTTTTAATGAATTTATTGATGGATTGATGTGTGCGTGTTTTTATTGAATTGTCCTTATATTGCATGTTTTTCTTTTTAATATATTGTAAGGCTGTCAGCTGAAACAATAAATAAAATACTACAACTACGACCATTGCACAGCAAAGTTGCAAAGTTCTAGACCCTACGTATTTGCAAATGTAATTTTTTTACTTTTAAAGCTGTGCTTTGATTTTCTTCTGGTCGTTAGTGCTGTGAAAAAAGATTTACTAATACTTTATACGTTCCAACTCTGCAACAATTTCTGCATTAAGAGACTTTAGAGATTCAGATTGACTAGATCCTAAAATGGATCTCTCTGGCTCTCCTTGACTATATCCAAATCCAAGTACTGTCATAAAAAAAGAGAGTAACCATCACTGTCAAAGGGGACAGGGTTTACAAGCCAAGTTAAAAATGCAATCTCCCCTTCACACACTTGTATACGTATTTATAAAGGTATCTACTTGATACCCAATTATGCCCCACTACACATTCACTGGGGATTATTTATGAGCCCCTTGCGCCGTCAGTGATTCACGTTGCATGACGCACCGGCGGCGCAACCTGCTGTGTGAAATTTACAAGTACACTTAAAGCCACCCTGCGTGGCTTTACGTGTGCTCGTAAATATCGCCCCATTTCATGCAACACGTTGCGTGTTAGGTGGCGACATGGGTGTTGCTGTGGGTGTTCCCACACAACACCCATGTCCACTGATGCATTTCCAGATTTACGAGTAATCGTAAACCTGAAAATGCATCAGAATACATTCTTCTATCAGGCACAAGTGCACAGAATTTGTTGTTTTCTCCCACCTTCAAGACTTCTAAAGGTGATTAAGGCTATGGTTAATTCACACTTAGATTATTCAAAGGCTCTTGTATTGTATTATTTTTTGGAGTGCGTGACTACTCACCTCAAGCAATAATCTCAACTCTAGTTAGAGTGAACCCTCAAAGTCACTAAATTAACCTGCGCTCAAACCCCTGGTGTGTATTGAACAGAGCAGACAGGGTTCACTTATGGAAATATGTAAAATATGTATGCAGTACCAAAGCAATAGCAAAATCAAAATTGAAAACAATAAAAATGTCAAACTAAATTAGAAACATAGAGTGAAGTTTAAAAAACATAATGACAAAAATTCATTAAGTGGAACCGAGTACATGACTTTTTAAAGTTCTAAATAGAAAAAGCTCCAAAAAAGACAAAGTGGCAATGATAGTGAATGGTTTCAGGAGACCGGGACATAGGTGCGATTTAAGGCTTCTAGCACAGGAGCGTGGGTTAAATAAACCAACCGGCTTCATCCTGGTGAAAGATTTTACCTTTTAACTTAGGGCCTCATTTCGATAGCGAATGGTCAGACCGCCGTCCGCTATCACGTCGGTCAGGAGACCGATGGACAAGCAGGGAGTGGTCTGACCGCCCAATTATGATGCGACCGGAGGGCTGGCGGTCGCAAAGTGCTCCTTTACATGACGACTTGTGCTGCGGCCCAGGTAAAGGGCCGCAGAACAAGCAGGAGTGTAAATATGCACTTCCTGCACCTCCATGCACCGTGTGCCATGCGCCATGTGGGGCATGGCACACAGTGCATGGAGGTGCGTGGGGCACCTCATTTGCCCCCTGGGCCACTTAAGATTGGCCCACGAGCAACGGGGGCCCTATCTGGGCCTCCAAATATCCCTTTCCGACAGTCTTTACATGTTGGTGTTCCCGCCATGTAAAGGTTGTCTGAAAGGGATAGCCAAATCTGGACGGCAGTGCTTGACTCTGCACCACCATCATGTCAGAGGCATCTCCAACCGCTGGACCGTCGGGGTCTTAGATCCTGTTGGAGGCTATGGACTTGCCTCAGACTGCAGTGGGCCGACCGCCTGCATTGTAAGCGGTCGGACTGCCACCATCGATGTGTCAGGGCATATCTAAGAAGGGGACATTTTTTCAACCACTCTAAACTTGAGCTGTGAGGGTTGACGGTGTTTCTAAGTGTCACTTTTCCTTGATATTTATTAAAATCCAACTTCACATTTGAATTGGATTTTTAACAGCTGTTATAAATAGTGGTTTAATTATTTTTCTAGCTGGTCCCTTTCCCGAAATTTAGTATTAGCATTTTAATCTGTACTCTGATTTTCTACATAGTACAGGCCTGCCACAGTGAAAATATCTTTTAGGGACTTGTCACTGTAAGACTGTGGTAATATTCTACATATCCCACTTTTAAATACCACACTTTGGGGCCGATTCCGATCTCGCTCGGAGGCGCACCTAATACCATTCGGTCGGGAAAAAAGCCAGGCGAATGCCTGTTTCCCGACCGATCCGCACATACGTCCGAACGAGCAAGTACGATGCGCACAACTGCCCAAATCCCGACCCAGTCGTACTCACCGAATACAGGTCCTGTACTCCGACCGAGGCGGATCCTGAAACGCAGAATCGAGTCGCACGGAAGCTAAAATGCAGCCCCGTCCGGCCGGACAAGTACGATGCGCTTTCCGTACGCGCCGAACCCGTCGCTACGCACGGCACGTCAAAGCATCCGGGCGAGGCGCACATAAGCTCCGATTCGCGCCACAAGACGATCCACGGCTACGAGACGAACACGCCAGCGACGAGGACGAGGCGAAGCAAAGAGAAAGACGAACGAGACGAACCAACCATGAATCCCATCGTGCCGATCCTACCAATATTCTACATCTATTACCGGAACAGGCAAGGACGCGTACGGCGCAGAAGGTAAGCCAGACACCAACCACAAAAACAAACTACACGTACCCAACATATCACACACACACAGAGGGATGCAGAAATACTTACACCAGCAACAGCAGCACCATAGGGGCGGGATGGCCATCACCAATGCCACACATACACATAGGGGCCTGTATGCCCACCACCACTACCACCCCTACTCAGGGGGAGCCAGATGCCTGTCACTACTACCACCTCTACCCATGGGGGCTGGATGCCCACCACCACTACCACCCCTACTCAGGGGTGCCAGATGCCTGTCACTACTACCACCCCTACCCATGGGGGGCTGGATACCTACCACTACTACCACCCCTACCCAGGGGGTGCTAGATGCCTACCACTACTACCACCCCTGCCCAGGGGGTGCTAGATGCCTACCACTACTACCACCCCTGCCCAGGAGGTGCTAGATGCCTACCACTACTACCACCCCTACCCAGGGGGTGCCAGATGCCTGTCACTACTACCACCTCTACCCATGGGGGGCTGGATGCCTACCACCACTACCAGCCCTACCCATGGTGGGCTGGATGCCTACCACTACTACCACCCCTACCCATGGGGGGCTGGATGCCCACCACCACTACCACCCCTACTCAGGGGAGCCAGATGCCTGTCACTACTACCACCTCTACCCATGGGGGGCTGGATGCCCACCACCACTACCACCCCTGCCCAGGGGGTGCTAGATGCCTACAACTACTACCACCCCTGCCCAGGGGGTGCTAGATGCCTACCACTACTACCACCCCTACCAAGGGGGTGCCAGATGCCTGTCACTACTACCACCTCTACCCATGGGGGCTGGATGCCTACCACTACTACCACCCCTACCCAGGGGTGCTAGATTCCTACCACTACTACCACCCCTACCCAGGGGGTGCTGGATGCCTGTCACTACTACCACCCCTACCCATGGGGGGCTGGATGCCTACCACTACTACCACCCCTACCCAGGGGGTGCTAGATGCCTACCACTACTACCACCCCTACCCAGGGGGTGCCAGATGCCTGTCACTACTACCACCTCTACCCATGGGGGGCTGGATGCCTACCACTACTACCACCCCTACCCAGGGGGTGCTAGATTCCTACCACTACTACCACCCCTACCCAGGGGGTGCCAGATGCCTGTCACTACTACCACCTCTACCCATGGGGGGCTGGATGCCCACCACCACTACCACCCCTACCCAGGGGGTGCCAGATGCCTGTCACTACTACCACCTCTACCCATGGGGGGCTGGATGCCCACCACCACTACCACCCCTACTCAGGGAGTGCCAGATGCCTGTCACTACTACCACCCCTACCCATGGGGGCTGGATGCCTACCACTACTACCACCCCTACCCAGGGGTGCTAGATGCCTACCACTACCACCACCCCTGCCCAGGGGGTGCTAGATGCCTACCACTACTACCACCCCTACCCAGGGGGTGCTGGATGCCTACCACTACCACCACCCCAACCCATGGGGGGCTGGATGCCTACCACCAACACCACCCCCACTCATAGGATGGACAATGCATGACCAACCAGCACACTACAACCTAGGGAATGCAAGAAAAAGACATCCCCCCAACACCATGACATGCGTGTGTAGACTGTGTCAAATGCCTACAACACTGAACATGACTATGAACACACAATGTGACCCCCTATCACATGTGTCACACATAAATGTGTGTGGCCTCCACAATGCAAGCAGACCATGACCACTGTGGCAATGGGGTCCAACCCCCATCATCACAGTGACCAAAAGGTAAGTGTGGGGTCCATAGCTGAAGCACATTTTGAACATTGTGACAATGGGGTCCAACCCCCATCATCACAGTGACCAAAAGGTAAGTGTGGGGTCCATAGCTGAAGCACATTTTGAACATTGTGGCAATGGGGTCTAAGCCCCCATCATCACAGTGACCAAAAGGTAAGTGTGGGGTCCATAGCTGAAGCACATTTTGAACATTGTGACAATGGGGTCCAACCCCCATCATCACAGTGACCAAAAGGTAAGTGTGGGGTCCATAGCTGAAGCACATTTTGAACATTGTGACAATGGGGTCCAACCCCCATCATCACAGTGACCAAAAGGTATGTGTTGACATTGAAAAAACTGCAACTGCCAAAATGCATGGATGATTCCTGGTCACAGAACAACAAACACATCAGTGGCAAAGTAGTGCTTGTGTCCCATAGCAACATAGATTGTGGTAGGCAAACAGTGCAGTGCAAATAAGACATACCTTTGGCCATGTGCAGACAAACATCACCCATGGGGGCTGACACTGTCAACATTCATCAATGACACAATGACAGAAGTGACCATCATAATGCAGACCCACATATTTGCACCAATGGGCACACAAATGGAGATATCCTGTGGAGACTGTAGATGTGAGCTGAACAAATACCATACCATGGCAGCAATGGGACACACAAACAATGATCATAGTGCTGACTGATGACCTAGGAGTCCCAGGGACAGCAGGTCAAACCCACCAAACAACATACAGCCAATGGCACACTAAAGATATGCCAATGCAGTGGTGCAGATGCACAAACAGGCAGCCCCACACTGCACATCAAACACAACAGGTGAGGGGCGGGGGGGTGCCAGTGTCCCCAGGCAACCACACAACACATGATGAGGCCTGAATACCAATTACACAGATGCGCATACAGTGCCACACAAAAGTAACTCATGGATCCAAATCCCCTATGTGGGCAATCAGGCATTGTTAGATGAGAGGGAGCAAGACATAGACACACCACAGCACTACCTCCAGGGTCCCCACAATGTCTTGACCCTGGGCTGCATGACAATCCCACTGTGATGACAAAGCTAGATGTCGTTCACACTGTGAACCACAGTCATGTGTCCTGATCAACAAACTACCAACACACCTACACAAGCACAAATCAATCAGCACGGCCAGTAAGCCAAGGCCAACATGGAGGCAGGGGTCTAGCCGGGCAACAACTCTCATCTGCACACACTCAACACCACACACCTCGACCTCCAACAATGTGCAGCAGTGAAGATCACATGCACTGGTGACATTGCACATGCACCCATGACAATCCCATGGGGGGGGTGGTAACTAAGGTGCAGAAACATCACACATGGCCACTCAACAAGACTCCTGAATGTCTGACACACTGCACACTACGCTGTACATGGACATGACAGCAATACCACACCAACCAATGGGATCCCAGCCACAGTCCCACACCAATGATGAAGCCAAGGTCACCCACAAAGACAACTACCAACATTGCAGCCCTGACCCTGAGGAGTGCCAGCAGTCACACACACAACGTGTCACAATCACTGAAAGCTAACACAAACTGGAAATTACATGACAGGTGTAAACAACAAGTGCCAAGGGGAATCCTGACTGTGTCCCATCTGCGTTAGCCCACAAACTCAGCCCTGACAGCAAACACACCTATGGGTGACACCCTGATGACCAGTAATGTGCCATGCACCCACATCACAGAGAACCCAGGGAGAAGACTTGTGGGGAACATAGGTCAACTCAGCAAGCATCACAAACAGGAACATCACTAGGGATCCCAGCATGCACAGCAAAATGGAAGTGAACACACAGACATGCTCATACAACACACACCTTGGGCGCAGGCGATGTCACAGGAGTACACACTGCCATGAGGGGACTCCACTCCTGTGTGAGGAAAGCTGTGCCATATGTTGCCTCAGTAGGGCTCCATCATGTCAGCAAAACACTTGGTCACACAGTCAACAATTAGCACGAAATGAAGGCTCCCGTCATATCAGCCTGGTCATGGGAGTGTCAATGAAATCATCAGCACAGATCCAACACACATGTATAGCAAGTTGCACTGACAACACAGATGAGTCCTTCCCCATTGATGCCCAAACTTGCATGTCCAGTGGAGATGGACACACGGTCAGGGAAGTAGACTAATTGAACAATGGCAAGCACAACAGATGAGCAGGGGTGTAAGCCACAGATGTGATTTTGCAAATGTAAGTAGGAAATCCCATTGCCAAATATTAAAAACATGACACCCTCATATGCTGCTAAGGATTACATGGATACACTACAGGATAGGACACATTACCCATGGACCACATGGGTTCCTGAACAGTAACACTTCATTTTCATGAGACCAAAAATCACCATCACTGCAGCAAGGGCACGGTTAGCATCATCAACATCATGTACATCAGAAGCAAAACCACTAGAGAACAGAAAGTAGCTTTATTCAGCATATGTGGGTTCTAAAGTTAAAGTCCAGAAGAAATAGAAACAAAGGCCAATGGCCAGTCCATTCTGAAAGTCAAAACAGGGTGACAGTGGCAGATGTCACCCTAAGCATGCCTGCACTGCTACACACCAGGGACAATCCCCTCGGAGGGGCATACGGGGGCAGGCCAGGCACCGCAGGGACAGGATCAGGGCTCACCAGAAGGAGGAAGTGAAGGGGTGGTGGGTGCTGGAGAGCCACTGACAACTGCAGTGGAGGTGTCTGACATGGTGTGTGCCGGCACAACTGGGGGGCATGACTCAGATGTTGTGTGTGCCGGCACGACTGCAGTGGGCCATGCAGATGGAGTGGGCAGGTTCCCCACTGCAGTGCCCAAGTCAGACGGGGTGGTAGTGGACTCCACTGCAGTGCCTACCTCCAGGGGAGGAGAATGGGGTTCAGGTAAGGTGGGCAGGACAGAGGGGGAGGACACCCTCACCACACCAGTGGCACAGACATACGCAGCGGGGGTGTGGTGCCGGAAGAGCAAGTGGCAGGGGGAGAAGGCCGGATCCTTTTGGGGATGGTGTATCTGTGGGTGGGGGAACCTGGGGCAGGGTGTGGTGGGGGCACCTGTGGAGTGGGGGCCTGAGGGATGGAGGAAGGAGACTTGGTGCTTGAGCTGCAGGGCGGCGGCGGGGTCTTGCTCTTCCGGGTCCTGGCGGACTTGCGGGTGGGGGCGTCAGTCGGTCTGCGCCTGGGGGAGGGTGTCCGGGGGCGAGGGGCACTCCCCTCCATGTGGGTGGGCTTCCTCTTCCCCCTGAATGCTGGATCAGCTGGATCGGAGGGGAAGAGGCCGAGGTCACTGAGGAAGACCCGCTGTGTCTTTGGGGTTGCAGGTGAGGCAAGGTAAAGGGGCCTTGGAGGGAGAGGTAACTGAGGACTGCGCAGTGCTCGTGGATGCATGTGTGCGTGCCTTGGCCCCATCCCCTGTGAGTGTGGTTTCAGTCCCCTGACTGTGCGTGCGTGTGCGTGTGGATTTTGGCGTGTGTGTCTGTGTGCTGCCTGTGTCTGTGCTGGTGTGTGCCTGTGCCGGTGTGTGTGTGCTTGGGACAGGTAAGGTGGTGGGGAGTGTGGATGGGGCAGAGGTAGGAGGGGTGAGGGACTGTTGGAGGAGGGACACTGCTGCTGTCAGGGAGGAGTCCATGGACCTATTGCCCCTCTGTAGGGCAGACATGCCCGATGAGATGCCCTCCATGAACGACACCAGCTGAGTCAACAGAGTGGTGTGTGCATGGAGGACACTCAGCATCGCTGTCTGCCCTACATGGAGCTGGCGAAGGAGGTACACAGACTCCTCACTCAGGGCAGCAGGGGACACAGGGGCAGGGGGTGCGGTGCCTGGCACGAAGGAGACACGCTCCCGAACATGGGAGCCTCCACGGACTTCGGGAATGGGAGCCGATGGGAGGGCGGTGGTGGTGGTGGTGGCAGGGACAGCAACACTAGCTGTGGTGTGGTGGCTGCTGACACCCGCCTCCACAAGGGAGTCATCCTCCGAGCTGCTGTGGTCCTCAGCTGAGGTGGATGGTGCTGAGGACTCCTCGGTGTGGCTCCCCTCGCCCTCCGTGCCACTGGGTCCCTCCGACCACTCCTCGGCTGCTGACCCAGTCTGGCTCTGCGGCTCCTCCTGGTCCGTGGAGCTGTCCCCTCCTGTGGCCGTGGATGTATCTGCAAACAATAGGGAAACAGACAGACATCAGACACCTGCACCGAACGCACACACCACAGTAAGTACAGCACATTACAGAGCAAGCCCTGGCATCCTTAGTTGAACATTGCAAAAAGTGCCCAAACAGAGTAGGGGAAGCCAATTGTCAGTCTGATGGTCAACCATGGCACTCACATCTCTCCTGGCCTTGCACCCATCTGTATGGTGTCTGTCGGATGGCAATACCCCAGTGTGGACACATGCACCACCTACACAGTAGTTGGACAGTGCAGAGAACACGGTGAATCATGTGAACATGCACACATCACAACTCTTGCCACTGAGTCAGTACAGGTGTCCGGAGAAAGGGATGCCCAGAGTAAATCTTGAAATGCATGTGATGCATACCAGCGACAGACACCATGATGCACCCATGTCCTAATAGTCATTGCCACAATGATGTGCATGTAGCACATGTCACTCCCCTGCGGGATCACTCATAGGAAGTTTCACGCCATGGCACAGGCATGCCTGCTAAGTCATACATCACTGTCTCCAGTCACATGGGCAGGGCAGCCAGACAACAACAGTCTGCACTGTCACTATAGTAGGTCATGGGGAATGCAAGTCCTGGAGCTGAACAAGTGCACATGTACATCCCCCACACACCACATCATCTGAACCCTTATCTGTCCACGTCATACCAATTGGACATATGGGAGACCTGTAACAGAACCCTCTGAACCTGAGCACCTCACAATCTGCTGTGAATGGGAAACAGCTGCCTGAACTTCACATTTGCATACTCCAGTCTGCACGGTCAGGTGATCAAACACCTATGTGTCACACAAGTATCGTCTCCTATGTCACATCTCTGGTGGCATGCTGAGCCCCAAACGAGAAACACCCCTGACAACGAAGTCACAGCACACAGACACAGAGGCAGACACCTGAGGGGACATATCACTGAGCACAACGTGTCAGCTGTTACACGGGAGTGGGAGTACAGAGTGTATCGTATGGCCTGGAGTAGGCATGACTGTCCTGCCCCACGTGAATGAGGGATGAGCCCTGGACAGTAGGCAGGTGGCAAAGTATGTGTGACACACGTAATATACACACTCCTGGGGCCCAAACATTGTACCCACCCGCAGCATGGGTGTGTGCCAGATACCCCAGGCACATGTGGTGGATCAGCTCAGCAATTGGACCACATATAAAAGTAACACGCAGATTACATGGCAGAACACAGGCATTGTGTAAGCAATGGACCCACCCATGATGCCCACCACAGAGTTAGGGAAACAAATGCTGTCCCCCACCTTGAGCTGAGCAAAATGCAAGGACACAGTACCCAAGTGACACAATTCCCTGACTGTAAGGGCCACACCTGGGTATCAGATGAGGAGTGGGCAGTGCACAATTGAGGGACATGGGTCCTGGACCACATGACTGATGTACTGTGGAAGTTTAACCAGAAGTTTAACCAGGCCAGAGGAGGGCACATAGCATGGCAGACAAAGTTCACTATGCAGTCATGGACTCACCCCCTCATTGCTGCTCTCTGGCCTTCAGCTGCCCATCCAGATCAGGGAAGTCCCGCCAGGATCCTGAGCATGTAGGGGGTCAGGGTCCGGTGTCCGCCCCTCCTGCGAGGAGGCGACAGCTTCAGCTGGACCCTTGCGATCCTCCGGGTCCAGCCCCGAAGGTCCTGCCACCTCTTCTGGCAGTTGCGGATCCGGCGCTTGTAGACCCCCACGGATCTCACTGCCCGGACGATGGTCAGCCATATCTGCTGCTTCTGGTGGGCATCAACCTGTGAGGATGACAAAGTGAAAATGCCATTACTACACATTCAACATATCCGTGCATTACACAGTTGGATATACACGTCTCATTCACAGGGGCACATGATGTACACAGGCAGTGCAACGATGGCTATGGACCGTTTGCCAGCAGTTACTACATGGTATCATTGCCTGGGTAGTAAAACCTTGTTTAAATGCACTGTCACTGCACTATACCTGTTCAGTGCATGTTACTACACACTATGGGGGGTGACAACTACTCAGTGAACCTGCTAGCCAGTGGCGTGCAGACTGTAAGTCTTGCTAGTCAGACAACATGCACATCTAGTAAGGCAGTGGACAGCACACTCACCTGCTCCCCTGCTTTCCCATACAGCTTGCTGTACTGTGGAAGGAGGCCATCCAGCAGGGCCTGGTTCTCCTCAGTGCTGAAGGCTGGGGCTCTCTCCACAGTACGTGCCATTGCAGGATCCAGAGGGTGCAGGTACAGCAGCAGTGGTGGTGGCAGATGTCGTCCTGGAGCATGTAGTGCAGGCAAGTGAGCTCTCAGAGGAACAGCCAGCATTATATGTGTGCTGCAGAGGCAGGTACTGACCCATGTGTCCAAAGTGATAGGTCCAAGTCGTTTGCATCTTCTGAATCTGACCAATCCATGGAATAGCAGCACTAATACACGCCCACAACATCCTTCAAAAGTTCAACTTCATGACACCCATGAATTTGCAACATTGTTGTGGGTGACCAACTGAATTCACAGCATCAGACTCGTTAAAGATTTGAAAACGCGTCCGTTGCCAGGCCAGGCCATAGCCAATGTGTGCGCACCGATCGGTCCATTGCTGTACAACGCGTACCCGCGATACAACGCGTACCCGCTCACATTGAATGCAATGGGCTGGACGGGAACACCGATCGGACCATTGCTGTTCAACGCGTACCCGCGATACAACACGTACCCGCTCGCATTGAATGCAATGGGCCGGCCGGGAACACCGATCGGTCCATTGCTGTTCAACGCGTACCCGCTCACATTGAATGCAATGGGCCGGCCGGGAACACCGATCGGTCCATTGCTGTTCAACGCGTACCCGCTCACATTGAATGCAATGGGCCGGCCGGGAACACCGATCGGTCCATTGCTGTTCAACGCGTACCCGCGATACAACGCGTACCCGCTCACATTGATAGCAATGGGCCGGCCGGGAACACCGATCGGTCCATTGCTGTTCAACGCGTACCCGCGATACAACGTGTACCCGCTCACATTGAATGTAATGGGCCGTCCGGGAACACCGATCGGTCCATTGCTGTTCAACGCGTACCCGCTCACATTGAATGCAATGGGCCGGCCGGGAACACTGATCGGTCCATTGCTGTACAACGCGTCCCTGGACAAGTCACTGGCATATGTCACCATGCCTGTCACAGGTGAACATATGCCAGCCACATATACTTCCCAGGGAGTGAGGGGCACACCTACAACACCACAGCCTGTCCACACTGTATCCTAAGGCTTGTAAGGCTGCATTACCTATTCCGTGTATGGGGGTGAACATGTTGTTCTGTGGGTGTCACTTGGGGGCAGCCACTCCCAGGCTGTGCACGTGTTCATGGGGACAGGATCCTTGGTGTGTCGTGCACATGACCACTGTGATGTGCAACTGTTCATTCCTGAGCATGTGGCATGTTCACATTTCATGGTGGTGTATGTGTATGTCATGTCACATACCCCCTGAGTCCCATGTGGGACGGTATGTACGTCCCAGGGTGACCCATTGACACAATAGTGATGGTCCTCCACAGTCTGTGTGCATGTTGTGTTTACAATGTCTCTGATTCCATGTGCACAATGTGAGACAGTCTCCACATCCACGTTGTTTGTGCATGAACTTTGATGTTGTGCGTGTGTGTGTCACAGACGTCCATGTCTGTCCTGCCGAGGCAACAGGGACCACTACCTGTGGGGGTCATGGTTGTTTTGCTGTGGTGTATTCATGATGCACCATGTCATGCCAGTGTCCATGTGGCAATACAGGGTCCCTGGGAATCTACCTGTCGATGAGCTGTGATGCCTGGGGCACATCTGTCCTCACATGTCACTGTGGTGTGTGTTTGGAACGTGGCAGCAGTACATGGGTACTGTGACACAGCCTAATGATATCCCATAGCACAACCTGGGACTTGTTGAGGGAACATGTTGAACTGTGATGTTAGATGTTAGCCATGTCCTTACGGAACGGCACACGCATCATGTACTTGTGTCTCGTAATGGTGTATCATGTGATATTGAGTCTGGTCTATGCCACATATGTGGGGTGACTGACAATCTTTCTTTCTTCACCTATGCACTGCAGGGCACCAGCTGTCCATCGGCCATTCCCTGACCTTGCAACAGTGGTTGAACGGGACTGCATCCGACGGTACCGCTTCACCAGGCCACTGATTGAGGAATTGGCGGTGCGGTTGGCCCCACATTTGCAACCTGGCCGGACATACCCCACAGCGCTGACCCCCAAGGTGAAGGTGATGGCAGCCCTACACTTCTTTGCCACCGGTACCTTTCAACACACTGTGGCGTCTGCTGGTGGGATGTCACAGACCATGTTCAGCCGTGTGCTCCGCGATGTTTTGGAGGCTATGTTGAGATACCTGAACCAGTACATCTATTTCCCTAGACTTCAACAACTCACTGACGTGAAGAGTGACTTCTATGCCCTGGGGAGGATGCCGCATGTCATTGGCTCCATTGATGGGACACATGTGGCTTTGGTACCACCACAGGCCCAGGAGCAGGCATACAGGAACCGCAAGCACTACCATTCGGTCAATGCACTGGTGGTATGTCTTGCAGATATGTGCATCACACACGTGTGTGCCCGTTTCCCCGGTTCTGCACACGATGCCTACGTGATGAGAAGTAGTCGCATCCCGAGGATGATGTCACAGATGCGGAACCAGCGTGCCTGGCTTGTTGGTGTGTACTGACTATGTACCATTGTGTGTGTTCTGCAATGTAGTGTTCCACCCTCTTTTCCAACTCAGCTAATGTGCAATTGTCTGTATGTAGGTGACTCCGGATACCCCAACATGCCGTGGTTGCTGACGCCCCTCAGGAACCCTGTGACACCAGCCCAGATGCGTTACAATGAGGCACATGGTCGGACCAGGAGAGTGATTGAGCGGACATTTGGTCTCCTGAAGAGCCGCTTCCGCTGCCTGGACAAGACAGGAGGGGCCCTCCCATATGCCCCAGCAAAGGTGTGCAAGATTGTCACCGTCTGCTGCATGCTACACAACCTGGCTGTGCGGAAGGAGTTGCCTCTCATCCTGGATGACGATGATCAACATCCGCCACCTGTGGAGGATCCTGGCAAGGACCACGATGCCAGTGATGATGATGATGATGATGGTGATGTCCGCACACAGCTCATCACCAACTTCTTCAGCTGAATGTGAGTATCCGGAGATGTCATGTCAATGATGTGAGTATGCATGATATGTGTTGGTGGTGCTCTGGTGCTGTTTGAGTGTGGCCATGTGCTACATGACTGTATGCGTGTAGCGATGTGTCCTTACAGGTAGTCTGTACTCCCCAACAGTGTTGACATGCTAACGTGTTTCTGGGTGGGTATCTTGTGACATGTATTGGGCATGAGTATTGCAGTTCTGTCCTGTTCTTCAGTGCTTTTGACTGTGTGTCATTTCTGTCCTTCACAGGGTACTTTCAGAGTTGTTTGGTCAACTGTGATCCCCCAACACCGTGATTGAACTTCCAGGGTGGTAGCTGTCGTATCCCTACAGGTGATGTGCGCCACACCCATGGACTTCCTTCCTTCTACACTTGTTGACTGTGTGCCCACTGCCAGGTGGGATTACCTTGCATCTGTAGTGGTTACAACATGTTGCAAATGTGTAATAAACCTGTGCTTCACTTTGTGATGTGCGTTGTCTGTGGTCACACATCTGACTGACATTTGCTTACTGCACCAGTGGGCTAGTTGACAATGACTGTGGATAGGTGTTGTGTCTGTGCATTGCACCGTATTTCCTGCCAACATCAGTGTAGGCGATGAGTCAGATGGCCTAGGTGTGTATATGTTGTGTAGCCCTGGTGGTGTGTCTCCCTCATATGTGTCACGTTGCCATGACTCACATGCCTGTGTTGTACTTGCTGTAGCAGTTAGCATGCACAGTGTAATTTCGCAGGTCATCATCTCCATGACAGAAACCACGTTGGAATCACAACAGAGGCAGGTATGGTGTATTAGTGTGTTTATTGTCATACATGTGTGTGTATAGTGCACAGGATGGTGGGTGCTGTACATTTTGATTGCAATCCAAAGTTCCTAGATGAATTGGAAGTCCTGGTAGCAGAAATGTCCTGAATAAAGTCCACAGTCATCTGATACATTGGTCCAACTTGTACTCCCCATGTCATGTGGGGGAGTTGTGTTGCAGTCAACAGGGTGAACAGTTTGCGCACAAAGGTGATTATCCAGAACAGGTTTTGGCTTCCTGGGGGTTGCACATGGCCATCGGCCTCTCAGTTGCCCCTCCTCGGACGACCCCTCTTCTTTGGGGGGAACCCTCAAGTGCAGGCTGCTGCGGTGCAGGGGACTCTCCGCCAGAGTCATCCTCCCTCCCTGTGGCAGTTGCAGTTGTTTCAGCACCAGATGTTGTGGGCACACAGGGAGGTGTTGACTGGTTGCTGCTCATCTGGCGGAGGCATTGTAATATGTCCCTATGCACCGCCGTCATCTCTTGCAGTGTGTCCCACTTGGACTCCACGCGGGACATGTGTAAGTCCAAGCATGCATGATGGGCAGCCTGCTGCTGTCGTATGTCCCTGAGGATCCCCACTACCTGGCTGAACTCTCCAGTGCTGGTCTGGTACGCATCGGCTATGCGTACTAGTTGTGGGTCTTCATGCAGTCCAGACCCCTCTGCGAGCAGCGACCTATGTCTACCACCCCTCCCACCACCCCTGGCGACACGTGCAGTACCTGAGCTGGCACGCACAGGTGATCCTGGACCCCTTGGGGGTTGTTGGTGGTGTTGGTGTCCATAGCCCCACGTTGGGCAGGGGTCCGTGTGCTGGTGGTGGTGGTGGTCCTTGGTCTGTCCGTGTCGGCAGGGGTGGTCTGTGTGTTGTCAGTCGTTGGAGGGGTGGGTGCAGGGGGTGCAGCTGGTGGTCCTGCTGGTGCTGCATGTTGACTCGCTCCGGAGGTGCCAGGTAGGTCTTCATCATCCGAGGAGGGCAGAGGCTGTTCCACACCAGTGAGCTCCGTTTCCCCTGGATCCTGGGACAGGGACTCCTCAGCGTCTGCTGCTGTGTCCCCATCATCACCTGTTTTTGGGAGACACACACAATGTATGTTATGTTTCTGCAGGCATCAATGGTTGACACACCTGACAGTTGTGACTGTACCTCTGGATGCGGGCCTGTATATTGCATTGTCCTGAGTTGTCACAGTCAGAGGTTGATATTGGTGTAGCACATTGTCCTGCATACTTTGATCATTTCAATTTGAATGTTGGGGTGTGTACATGGTCTGCATGGGTTGTATTTGGTTGACATCCGGACCTCCTTCTCCCCCCAGCCCACTTATCCCACCATGAAGCATGCCACCCTTGCAGTGGGTTCAGGTTGACTCTCAGGATGTCAGTGAGTGGTGTCCTGCTGTTGGTGGTGCCCAGTTCCCAGCAGGGCCTTGTGCTCCCCACAGCAGTACCCAGTGTCAGCCATCTTGTCAGTTCTTTTCCACTCCCTGTGATGTGCGCATGGTTCAGGGTGGTGTTGATGGGACAGTTGTGGTGGTGACCAATATCTGTGACTGCCACTCCCATCATGCTATTGCCTCCACCCCCTTCCCAGCGTGCCCATACTTCCTTCCTTTTGACTCTGCTTCCCTGTGGGGTTGTGTGCCTGTGCTGACAAGATGGCTGACAGTGTTATCCTGGGGTTCGTTTTGCTACAAGTCCCATGTGTGTCCCTGTGCTTCACACAGCATGACCCAGGGTTGTGGTTCTTTGTGGGATATTTGATTGGAGTGTGAGGCAATGCATTCTCCCAGGTGAGTTGTGTGTAGTTTGTGTTAGGGGGTGTGTGGGTGGAGCTGCTGGTGACTATGGTCAGTGCTGTGAGTCCTCCTTCCCACCCAGCCAGATATCCCACCATGGAACGTGCTTCCATTGCAGGGAGTGCAAGTTGTCTTGCAGGATGTCAGTCAGTGGTGTCCTGCTGTTGGTTGGTGCACAGTTCCCAGCAGGGCCTTGTGCTCCCCACAGCAGTACCCAGTGTCAGCCATCTTGTCAGTTCTTTTCCACTCCCTGTGATGTGCACATGGTTCAGGGTGGTGTTGATGGGACAGTTGTGAGGGTGAGCAATATCTGTGACGACCACTCCCATCATGCTATTGCCTCCACCCCCCTTCCCAGCATGCCCATTCTTCCTTCCTTTTGAGTGTACTTCACTGTGTGTGAGTGTGACAGCAATGGCAAGATGGCTGACAGTGGTGTCCTGCTGTTGGTTGGTGCCCAGTTCCCAGCAGGGCCTTGTGCTCCCCACAACAGAGCACCATTGCCAGACATCTTTGAAGTGGCTTTTCACTCCCTGTGAGGTGTGCATGGTTCAGTGTGAGCTTGCTGGGCCATGTGGGTGGGGGATGTTGAGCTGTGACTACCACTCCCATCATGCTATTGCCTCCACCCCCCTTCCCAGCATGCCCATTCTTCCTTCCTTTTGAGTGTACTTCACTGTGTGTGAGTGTGACAGCAATGGCAAGATGGCTGACAGTGGTGTCCTGCTGTTGGTTGGTGCCCAGTTCCCAGCAGGGCCTTGTGCTCCCCACAACAGAGCACCATTGTCAGACATCTTTGAAGTGGCTTTTCACTCCCTGTGAGGTGTGCATGGTTCAGTGTGAGCTTGCTGGGCCATGTGGGTGGTGGATGTTGAGCTGTGACTACCACTCCCATCATGCTATTGCCTCCACCCCCTTCCCAGCATGCCCATTCTTCCTTCCTTTTGAGTGGACTTCACTGTGTGTGAGTGTGACAGCAATGGCAAGATGGCTGACAGTGGTGTCCTGTTGTTGGTTGGTGCCCAGTTCCCAGCAGGGCCTTGTGCTCCCCACAACATTGCACCAGTGTCAGACATATTTGATGTGGCTTTTGACTCCCTGTGAGGTGTGCATGCTTGGGTGTGATCTTGCTGGGCCATGTGGGTGGGGGTTGTTGGGCTGTGACTACCACTCCCATCATGCTTTTGCCTCCACCCCCCTTCCCAGCATGCCCATGCTTCCTTCCTTTTGACTCTACTTCCCTGTGGGGTTGTGTGCCTGTGCTGACAAGATGGCTGACAGTGTTATCCTGGGGTTAGTTTTGCTACAAGTCCCATGTGTGTCCCTGTGCTTTACACAGCATGACCCAGGGTTGTGGTTCTTTGTGGGATATTTGATTTGTGTGTTTGAGTCAATGCATTCTCCCAGGTGAGTTGTGTGTAGTTTGTGTTAGGGGGGTGTGTGGGTGGAGCTGCTGGTGACTATGGTCAGTGCTGTGAGTCCTCCTTCCCACCCAGCCAGATATCCCACCATGGAACGTGCTTCCATTGCAGGGAGTGCAAGTTGTCTTTCAGGATGTCAGTCAGTGGTGTCCTGCTGTTGGTTGGTGCACAGTTCCCAGCAGGGCCTTGGGCTCCCCACAGCAGTACCCAGTGTCAGCCATCTCGTCAGTTGTTTTCCACTCCCTGTGATGTGGGCATGGTTCATGGTGGTGTTGATGTGCGCATTGTGAGGGTGAGCAATATCTGTGACTACCACTCCCATCATGCTATTGCCTCCACCCCCTTCCCAGCATGCCCATACTTCCTTCCTTTTGAGTGTACTTCACTGTGTGTGAGTGTGACAGCAGTGGCAAGATGGCTGACAGTGGTGTCCTGCTGTTGGTGGTGCCCAGTTCCCAGCAGGGCCTTGTGCTCCCCACAGCAGTGGCCAGTGTCAGCCATCTTGTCAGTTGTTTTCCACTCCCTGTGATGTGGGCATGGTTCATGGTGGTGTTGATGTGCGCATTGTGAGGGTGGGCAATATCTGTGACTACGACTCCCATGATGCTATTGGCTACACTGACTTGCCCAGCATACACAGAATTCCTTCCTTTCTGTGAGCTTCCCTGTGAGGTGGTGTTGTAGTGGTGGCTACATATCTGACTGTGTTTGTTGGTTAGATTTGTGCCACTGCCTAGCTCTATTTGTTGTTGGGTTTGTACATGTCATGACACAGTTACATATCACTATGAGCTGGCATGTATTGTGTTTATCTGACTGACATACACATTTTGGGATGATTCTGTTTTGGTTGGTGTGTATTTGCTAAGGGTGCATGGTTTGACTCTCCCTTGACAGTGATGTGTGTGTATTGTAGCACAATATTGTGTACATTTGTTGTGTACTCACCAGGCTCTGGGATGTTTTCTAGTCCATATACGCTCACTGGTGGTAGGATGGCCCGCACCTTCTCCTCCCAGGGCCTGAGGTATACTGGTTTGGCAGGAGGGCCACTGCCGGTGTGTTGGCTCAAGAGGTAGTCCTTCTTCAACAGCTCCCTGACCCTCCTGCGCACGTCATACCACCTGTTCTGGATGTCTACCTTTGTGCGCAAACATGGTGATTGTGCGTTGACCCTGTCAACAATCCTCTCCCACATCTTGGTTTTCTGCGCCATGGGTGTCTGTTGGACCAGTGTACCAAACAGCTGTGGCTCTACCCTGAGGATCTCATCTACCAGGACTTCCAATTCACTATCTAGGAACTTATGATTCTTCTTTGGGGGCATGGTGTTGGGTGGTGATGGTGAGTGATGTGTGTGTTGGTGTGCAAGTGAGGGTGTGTTAGTGTGTGTTTTGCTGGGTGTATGTGAGGGTGCTATTTGTTGAGGTGCTGCTGGTGTGTGGCTTGTGTGATGGATGAGCTGTGAGTGTGTGTGTGGTTGCTGTCTGTTGGTGTTGAGTGCTGGCAGGTAATTTGAAATTGCAAAGGATCATGGTAGGGATTTGTGTCCTTTATATGGGTGGAGTTGTGGGTGTGTCTTTGTTCCCTGTTTCCCCACCCAGTATTTATTTGCTTTGTAGTTGCTTGTTTGGCCTTTTTTTGTGTGTTTTTTCCTTGGTTCTTTTTGTGCATGTAGGAGACGTTCTTCTGACCAAGTCGGACCCTGCAGTTGTCTCGTGCGAGCCTCTCAGATTCGTTCACGCTGTGTTTGTGCTGTTTTCTGTGCTGCGTACGCGTCGGTCGCGGTGTTTTAGGTTTCTTCGGCTCGCAGTTTTGTATGCGTGTCGGTCGTACGGCTTGGGCCCCGTGCGACTCGGTCGTGTTTTCCACGTGTTGCATCGTACTTGGCGGGTAGGAGTTCACGGGTACGTTTCGTTCGGGATTCTTCCTGGTGCGTGTCGGTCGGTTCGATTCGTGTGGTTTTCCGGCCGGATGGCTGTTTTCCGCGCGGTTCGGTCGTTCGGCTTGTGTTCCGTACGCGTCGGTCGGGTTTTGCACGCTTCTCCTCGTACTTTGCGGGTCGGGCTGCACCGGTACGTGTCGGTCGGAATTAATTCCGGCTCCGAGTCGGTCGGTACGTTTTCCGGCCCGAATCGGAATCGGCCCCTTTATTGTTATTGTTAATTGAGATTTGTTGAGCGCATAATTACCTGCAGAGTAGCTATGGCTCACCCCAGTGAGAGACTATTGGTCTCCTGTCGATGCGTGTGATTATGCCCAGGCTTCCGTAAAGAGGAGGGCCTTCAGTTTTTTTCTAAAAGGGAGAAGGGATTTTTCATTACGAAGGTTATCCTGGCAGCTTGTTCCACAATTGTGGGATCAAGATCGAGAATGCTCGCCCCCCTTTGGTCGTTGTGTTGAAATGTGGGCAGGCCAGCCGGCCTGCCTCTGATGACTGGAGGGTATGTCCAGGAATGTAACTCTCCAGGTGCTCCTTGATGTAAACTGGAGCCTGTCCATGAAGGGCTTTGTGGGCGATGCAGAGGCCTTTAAACCTGACTCGCTGCTTGACGGGGAGCCAGTGAAGCTGTTGCAACAGCGGTGTGGCCCGGGCCATCTAGGGAGCTTGGAGATCAGCCTGGCTGCATCATTCATTGCTACTTGCAGCTTGCCTAATAGCTTTTCGGGAAGTCCAATGTATAGCGCATTGCCATAGTCTAGGCAGGACACGATTAATGCGGTCACCACCGTCCGCAGGGTGGAGAACGAGAGGAGGGGTGATAATTTCCTCAGCTGTCTCAACAGGCCTACGCAGGTCCCAACCACGGAGGACACTTGGTTAGACAATGTGAGTTTGTCGTCTACTTTAATGCCTAAGCTTTTAACGACTGGGGCTGGAGTAGGTGTGGCACCCAGCTCTGGTGGCCAAAAGAGGTCAGACCACAGGGTGCTTCCTGTGGTGATGGCTAGGACCTCCGTTTTGTCCGGATTAACTTTGAGTGAATTAGCTGTCATCCAGTTGACCATGTGTCTAAGGATATTTTGCATGCGTAAGTAGGCTTGGGGCCTGGCAGTCCATACGGGCTAGGGCCCCCACCAGTGGTCTGAGATAGATATTGAACAAAAGCGGGGATAGTGCAGACCCTTGAGGGACTCCACATGTTAATGTCCCTTTATTGGAGACGCAGTCCCCCATCTGGATCCTTTGAGTCCGGGCTGTCAGGAAGGAGGCGATCCATTGATAAACCATCCCACTAATGCCCATGTCCCTAATTCGTGCCAGGAGTTGGCTGTGGTTGACCGTATCGAACACCGCCGTGAGGTCTAGTAGAATCAGGGCACACAGCTTCTTGTTGTCGGCCGTGAGCCTGAGTTCATCCAGCACCGATAGCATGACCAGCTCTGTACTTTGATGGGCCCTAAAACCCGCCTGCCGATCCTCGAGTATCTGATGTTTCTGGATATATAAGGACAGGGTTTTAAGGACGTGCAGTTCCAGTATTTTGTCCAGGAAAGGGAGTTGGGATATGGGCCTATAATTTTTTAGGTTGGTAACATCTGCCCCCGCCTTTTTCAATAGGGGTGTTACTCTGGCTTCCTTGAAGTTACTGGGGACACTGCCCTTTTCCAGAGATCAATTAATCAGAGCGAGGATCTCTCCCTCAATCGCTGGTAGAGCCATTTTAAATATCCTTGTTGGGCATGGGTCTGCTGGTGAGCCTTATTTAATTTGAGCCGCAATGTGGGCCAAGGAGTCATAGTGTAGCCTTGGAAAGGAGGCGAGAGGCTCCCTACCGTCACATTGTACCTCATCCATACTTGAGGGGTTCTGGCTGGTAGGGGTGATGTCTATATCAGTAAGGATGTAGACATCACCCCTACCAGCCAGAACCCCTCAAGTATGGATGTCCTTCACTTTATCTAAGAAAAAGGTCAGGAACCTGTTGCAGTGTTCCGGGCTAGCGATTGTCTCCTGCACCTGCTTTTGCTTGAGTTCCTTCAGAATTCTGAAAGTTTCTTTTTGCTTGTTATCTGCCTCCAAGATCCTGGCCTCATAATACGTGGCCTTTCTTGCCAAAATGGCTTTTTTGTACTTGGCAAGCTTGGCCCTGAAATCCTTGAGCGCCTCAGGGTCATATGACTTACGCCATTGCCTTTCGTGTTGTCGTAAGGTCTGTTTCTGTCCCCTTAGTTCCTCCGTGAACCAGGGGGCTCCCTTGCCCTTATTCCGCACTCTTTCTCTGCGGGCAGGTGCCACCCTATTGATGGCTGCTCTCAGCTGGTTGGTGAGGAATTCACTCTCCTCCTTGAGATCTTCCAGCTGTGATCTCCTAGATGAATTGCCTCGCAGTGCGTCCCCTAGGCTGCCTACATCAATTTTGCTCCAGCTTCGTACCATTCTCCATTCCCGGGGGGGGGGTTGCGAGGGGCACCTAGCTTGGGGGATCCGGAGCCTGATCAGGTAGTGGTCTGACCAACTACATGGTCTGATCTCTGTCAGCTTAGCCTGTGGCTGAGTGGACCAAATGAGGTCTAGGGTGTGTCCCTTCTCATGGGAGGGGGGAGTCCACAAGCTGCTGCAGCGCCAATGTGGTCATAGTTTCCTCTAGCTGACTGGCCTGTAATTCTCCAGGTATCTTGTCCCATTGGTAGGTAAAGTCCCCACCACCAGGAGTTGCTGGTAACGGGAGCATAAGTCGATGACTATTTCAGTGAGGAGATCGGTAAACCGGGGGGTTGGCCGAGGGGGACGATACACCACCACTATAGCTAGGCACGATGGTATGGAGCAAACTTTTGCCACTAGAATTTCCGTGCCCTCTAGATTCTCTCCGGCGAGCTTTTCTACAACTAGCTGTTTGTTATAGAGTAGTGCTACCCCTCCCCCTCTTTTCCCATCCTGTCTGTTGTGCCAAAGGGCATCGTACTCTAAGGGTAGTGCTGCTACAATGTCTGGACCTGAGCCGTCATCAAGCCAGGTTTCTGTAATTGCTAGGATGTCAGGGGTTTCCTCCTGAAGGAGGGTGAAGATCTCTAGATTATGCTTCTGGAGGGATCGAGTGTTGAGTACTGCTGCCTTTACCTTGTGGGCTGCAAGACTTACATATGGTTGACTTACTAACGTTTAAAAGGGAAGTTTTTACCTGTCAAAAAGGTTTTAACAAGCTGCACAGCAGCAGTCAGACTGCACATGGTAGACCTGAAGCTATGTTTGCTTTGCCACTGTAGTAGATGGCACAATATTTGCTGCAGTCCAATAGTGGCACTTAACTTCCAGGCCTTAGGTTTAGATATTTCAGATTAAAAAAAAAACATGCTTACATTGATATTGAAATTTGCTGTTTCATGTATCTGAATTAACCCCATCCTTGTTTCATATAGCCAGTGACCAGAAGCAATGCTTGTGAGATGTTTTTTACTGTTCAATCCATTTTCAATCCTCTTTATGTCCTGTTATTGATTATTTAGTTAGGGTCCTGTTAAAGACCACTGAGAACTGAGTCACTTTCTTTTGTGAACGCCTGAATGGTTAACTAAAACATTATTTTGATTCACATACCCTTTTGTGAAGACTTCACAATATACCGCCTACATAACCTGGAAGGAATGAAGGTTGATATTCACTCTTTACCCACCTGGGGAGTATGCAGCAAACTGAAGATACTAACACAGACTGATAAGTTAACAGATGCAGGAGACTTTGTTGACTGCTCAGTTACTGTTTGGCACAGGTAATGTTTGTCAAGGCTCGGAATGTGTTTGACAGCACACTCTGACTCTGAGGCATGTCAGAAGAAGATGTCTAAAGCATTATAGCTGGGCCTATGTACCAATGTATTGATCAGTGGTATGGCAGTGATTAAAGGTTTGTGTGCTTCGTTCTTTCCTGCCTTGGCATTTGCTTCTCAGATGCGCTCACACTCAAAGACACACAAAATCACATGACATAACTGTATATATGAGGACGGGCCATTGACCATAATGGAGTGTGTTTTTACAATTCTAACTCGACACGTACCTTAATTTTTTTAACTCTTTTTATTAAGCATTTTTATTGTTTTATTTATAGAGCATTATATGTAGTCTACAAGTATAATATTCAGTTAGCAACGTCGTTATACAATGCAGTCCAGGTAATGACAAAGCAGAACAGTAGTTAATAGAAGTATGCATACTACAGAGTCAGAGTACTGTCAGAGTGGAGAGGGCATAGGGTTGCTAGGGTGATAAAAAGATAGAACATATCTCAACTAGCCATACCTACTCAGTGATTGAGGAGAACTGGTACAGTATTAGAGCACGTAAATACACATTTCCTGAAATGGAGGGATGGACATCATCACTCAAAAATGAATGTTTCAATCTGGCAACTAAGAACCGTGAATGGGCATAAGGCATAGTGAAATCAAGGAGGGAGCGTATCATCCTTCAAGGAAGACTGTAGCTCAGTCAGAAGAGTGCCCCAGCTAGCAGAGATAGGGTACTTACAGAGGCCTCTAATATCTTCCCGGTGTAGGGCAGTGCTCTCAGCCTGAGCCCAGGCATCTATGGAGTGGGCCCAGATGGAGAGTTGAGGAGTGGTGGGTGACTTCCATCTGCGGGTAATTAAACGTTTAGCTAGCAAAAGAGCCAGGTCCAAGAACCGCGCAGTTATTTTGTTCTTTTTAGTGCGCTCGACGCATACCTTGATAAGGAAGCTGGTTATACAGCAGACCAAAGCAATTAAAAGTGCACTTTTAGTTTTGATGCACTTACTAGGAAGTATCCAAACAGACTACAGTGACTGGTATCTGAAATGTGGCAGTCTTCAGAGAAAGGCTGCTTTTTTTGGCTTTGTCAGAGTTTACCAACACTTTGAGGACTGGTCCAGTCCCTACAGTATGTGTTAAACACACACACATACACACACTCTTTCTCTCTCTCTCACACACACAAACACACACATGTGCGTTCGTTACCAGAAGTCTCTGGCTATTTCAGATGACCCGTTGTGTCATATATATGAATCATATTTAATCTTACTTGCTAAAACAAATCTTCAGTATGGATTAAGAATTCATAGAAATTGCTAGAGAGATCCATGAGCAATTGTCCTAAGGGTAAAAGTCAATTTTATGAACAAATTAATAGCAGTAGTTTAGCCTTACAAAAATAAATATGAGCTGTTGAGTTTTGTTCAACTTAATATATATTATAAATGCATTTATTTCTGTACCTGTTTGACCATTTATTTTTACAGTTTCATATATCCAAGTGGTATTAGTGATCTTTACATGTAATAAATATATACTTAGGCCAGCAACTCAAGCTCAACTATGCTCGCAAAATGATGGATAGGGAGAAATACTATTACTCGGGTGATCATTCTCTATTTCCGATGAGTTCATTTGTTTTTCTGGCCCATACACCAATTCCTGGAGTTTAATTAAGGTGTAGGCGAAAAAAGTGAGGTTTTAGAGCTTTTCTGAAAGAGAGGTCTGTCCTACTCCTCAATTTTTTGGGAAGAAATTTTCACAGCAAGGGAGCTATGGTTGATAAAGAGGGTGTGCAGACAAAATATTGAGTTGGAAATGTCAAACTACAGAAATATCGAGTCCTACATATTGTGAGTCAGAAATATCGACAGCAAGAATATCGTGGTCAAGAATATTGATTTGAAGGTAAGAAATATCGTTTTTAAAAATATAGAAGTTATTAATCTGGTTTGCAAAAATATCGATTTTTTTAATTAGTCTTATGTATTTTTGTATATATTTTAAGTGTATGTGATGTATTTTTTTGTATAAGTATTCTTTATGTTTTTTAATATATGTTTTTAGTAGTTATCAATTTTATTTTAATTACATTTTGCGTTTTTTAGTTCCGTAGCGGGTTGTGGGTTTATAGGTGAATAGAGTGGGAAGTAATTTAGGGCCTCATTACAACGGCGGAGGGACCGCCGCCGACATGCAGTCGTTGGCAGTCCCTCCGCCATCGCAATGCAGTTTCTCCTCCCCATATTATGATGGCGGGGGAAAGCATGGCGGTCGGAAAGACCGACCGCCATGGTCCAGACGGGCGGATCAACTGCTAATCAACTGCTAATCCCTGCATTGCGGCGGTGCCTGCCAGGCACGCCGTAGGGATTATGATATCCCTTTCCCCCGGTCATTCTACGGAGGTCAACCCGACACAAAACGGCTGGCAGAAACAGATTTTGGGGCCCATAGTGGGCCCCCCTTAATCCCTAGGGCAGGGACATGTACCCTGGGGGCATATCCCTACACCATTTGGCAGGCACCGCATGGTGCCTGCCACGTAGTGAATGGATATGTCTCCACCCTATTTTTTGTATTGCGGCGGGGGCTGCTGACCGCATCCCCGCCACAATGCAAAATATAGGTTATGCGACCGCCACGGTGGCGGTTGCATCATAATTCGGATGGTGGGTAGGCCGCCTCGTAGGCGGCCGGTCCCAAATCTGATACGATGGCAGATGGACTGAAGTCCGTCCGCCTTCGTAATGACCCCCTAAATTATAATAAATTAATGATTTTGTTTTATTTATTAATATTTATTTAATTGAGATTTTATAGTGTTAATTGTGGGAAGTAATTTATTTTTAACTAATTGGTAATTAATTATGGTAATTGTGTAATTAATTTTCGGTGCAGGTTGTGGGGTTTATAGGGGTAAAAGGTTGGAAGTCATTTATTTTTAATTTATTAATAATTAGTTGTTAATTAATATTAATTAATTAATTGAAAATTAAATATGGAAATTGCGTAATTAATTTTAGGTGCGGGTTGTGGGGTTTATAGGGTTAAAGGGTGGGAAGTAATTTATTTTTAATTAATTAATAATTAGTTGTTAATTAATATTAATTAATTAAATTTAAATTTAAATATGGAAATTGTGTAATTAATTTTAGGTGTGGGTTGTGGGGTTTATGTGGGGTAAAGGGTGGGAAGTTAATTAATTTTTGTGTTTTAATTTGTTTTTAAATTAATAATATTTATTTAATTGATAATTATTTATGTTAATTATGGAAGTAAATTTTGTTTTTAATTTAGATGTGGGTTGTGAATTGTGTGGGGTTATAGGGTAGGATGTAAATAAAATAAATGTATTTAATAATGTTTGGTTATAAATAATTTCCAACTAAAAATATTTGTTTGAAAAATATTTTTATATTTTAATATAATATTTATAGGTATTTGTGATATGTATTAATCCTTATAATATGTTTTTATTTTTTTAAAGTTTTTAATATTAAACATATTTGTATTTTAATTTTTAACATTTTTATATATTTATTTTGTTTTTGAAATATTTTTTGTTGTTGATATTTTGTTTGTTTTTAATTTTGAGGTGACTGGAGTTGGAATACTAATTTTTATCCCTGTGCAATCCAACATTTTCGCTACTGTTGCACTGACTGGAGTGGGAATAGTAAATTGTATCCCTCCGCTAGCCAACACTTTCCCTACTGTTGCACTCATTGGAGTGGGAATAGTAATTTATCTCTCCGCTATCCAACACTTTCCTTACTGTTGCACTCATTGGAGTGGGAATAGTAATTTTTGCCCCTCCGCTAGCCAACACTTTCCCTACTGTCGCTCTTACTGGAGTGGGAATAGTAATTTTTACTCCTCTGCTATCCAACACTTTCACTAATGTTGCACTCATTGGAGTGGTAATAGTAATTTTTATCCCTCCGCTATCCAACACTTTCCCTACAGTTGCACTTACTGGAGTGGGAATAGTACTTTTTACCCCTCCGCTATCCAACACTTTCCCTACTGTTGCACTCATTGGAGTGGGAATAGTAATTTATCTCTCCGCTATCCAACACTTTCCCTACTGTTGCACTCATTGGAGTGGGAATAGTAATTTTTACCCCTCCGCTATCCAACACTTTCCCTACAGTTGCTCTTACTGGAGTGGGAATACTACTTTTTACCCCTCCGCTATCCAACACTTTCCCTACTGTTGCACTCATTGGAGTGGGAATAGTAATTTATCTCTCCGCTATCCAACACTTTCCCTACTGTTGCACTCATTGGAGTGGGAATAGTAATTTTTACCCCTCCGCTAGCCAACACTTTCCCTACTGTCGCTCTTACTGGAGTGGGAATAGTAATTTTTACCCCTCCGCTATCCAACACTTTCCCTACTGTTGCACTCATTGGAGTGGGAATAGTAATTTATCTCTCCGCTATCCAACACTTTCCCTATTGTTGCACTCATTGGAGTGGGAATAGTAATTTTTACCCCTCCGCTAGCCAACACTTTCCCTACTGTCGCTCTTACTGGAGTGGGAATAGTACTTTCTACCCCTCCGCTATCCAACACTTTCCCTACAGTTGCACTTACTGGAGTGGGAATAGTACTTTTTACCCCTCCTCTATCCAACACTTTCCCTACTGTTGCACTCATTGGAGTGGGAATAGTAATTTATCTCTCCGCTATCCAACACTTTCCCTACTGTTGCACTCATTGGAGTGGGAATAGTAATTTATCTCTCCGCTATCCAACACTTTCCCTACTGTTGCACTCATTGGAGTGGGAATAGTAATTTTTACCCCTCCGCTAGCCAACACTTTCCCTACTGTTGCATTGACTGGAGTGGGAAATTTAAGTTTAAATATTTTTAAATAGTTTAATGTTTTAATTAATAATAGAATGTTTTTTTAACATAAATTTTATGTTATTGGTATATGTATATATATGTATATTTATTTGTTACATTTTTATATAATTTTAAAATTATAAAATAAATTAGAATTAATAGTTTATTAATTGTTTTACAGTAAATATATATAATAATTATTATATATGTGTGTTTAACTTTTTAAGTTAAATGTATTTGTTATATTTGTTAGAATGTATATTAAATCTATTTTTTTAAATTAATTTTATTATTTAATATATTTCATATTTATTATTTTATATAAATATATATAAAAAACGATATTTTCTACATCTATATTTATGACATCGATATTTTTTGTTGATATTTTTGTACTTACCATTATAAATATAGGATGACGATATTTTTGACATTGATATTTATTATTTGATATTGTTGTATGGGGATGTTTTGGGTGTTGATGCTTTGTCAGTGAACCGATAAAGAGTTTTTCATTGCTAAGTTTTTTTTTGTTTTGATGTTTCATGACAAAGAGAGTCCTTACTCCTTGAAAATTATGATCCCCTAGAGAGAGAGTTAGCACATTTGATAAGTATGGGGAGGGTATTTCAGTTTGGGTGTTTTGTGGTTGAATTTTCTCAAATGGTGATATTGATTTAACAAACAATTTTAAAGGTTTGATAGCGGGATGCTTCCTTTGACCATTTTAATTTCACTTAGTTCGCTCATATATAGGAAAACTATCACTGACCAGGTAAAAACCCTTGAGCTGTGGATGAGGACATCTTGCTTCCATAATAGCTCTTCCTAAACGAGCAGAAACCATTTTAGACAACCAGACAGCAACTGGTAGCAAGCAAAACTGCTAATGAATGTATCCCACTGTATGGCATGCAAATGAAAGATGAAGGTGGTTTGGCTATTTTAAGACCCATCATGGTCCCTAAGTATGCTCTTACAATTCCTCTTTCCTAATGAATGTTTCCCCCATTAATGCCAGATCAGCTATGGCACATGGGCACAAATTCTTTTTGATATTAAAGGGAGTATAGTCACCAAACATATTAAGCCAGCAATTTTCAAATGCTTTGAAGATGTGGTCTTTCAGTACATCATCAAACCAGGACTACTTGTAAGGTAGCATTTCCAGAGGCAGCTGGAGACTTTTGACAGTGGTGGGGCATGTAAAAGTTTTAATAGAATGTGTCTCGATCACCTCTACAATACAAATTCCATTCTGCAGCAATAGGTGGAGAAGAAAATTCATATCTTATTGGAGATAGAGGCACATTCTATTTGGAAAGCATCTACAATTCGTTATAAGCATGTAGTATTGCCATAAATAAACATAATCATGCCTTGGCATCTGGATTCTCCCATGTTGCACTGCCTGGCTGTTAATATGTGCATGCTGGTCACACACAAAATAAGCCCCAAGCATCCTAGCCAAAGCACTGCTTTCATGCTGCTTATAATAGTAAACAACATAAGAGCAGTGCCAGGATTGGCTGGGTCAGGCAAAGACAACGTTCCGTCAGAAACTGACGGGCTGTGTCTCTGCTGTGCCAGCTCCCTGCTAACATCAATTCTGAAAGCTTGAACTGTGCATGTTATGCTGGCCACAGCAAAAACACCGGCCAATCTAAAATGTGCAGTTCAATTAACACTGCTTCAACTGGCAGTAATCATCCCAGCCTATCCTTGCTGTAAAGAGAGCATTGTAGCCCCGCCCCTAATAGAAAAAAAATAAATGCCAGCCCGGGGAAAATATTTAGGAGAAAAATGTGTTGAAAATGAGTCTGTCTCAGGTGTGGTGGCTTTCAGAAGGGGGTCAACGCCCATATAGAGGAACCGCCCCTGAGTATTTTTCTATAATTCCCCAGAGTCTATGTCTTGCTTGAAGATGAGTTCTATACAGTGCCGGCTTTAGTGTAGTGTGATCAATGTCACCGCACTGGGCGCCAAGCTGGTGTGCTGCATTTTGAAATAGGAATTAAAAGAACCAGCTGCAGATTTCCTTGTGTGCTCAACATTTTCTAGGCAATAATAAAAATTAAAAGTTGACTCTGGTGTTTAATGTACATGGAGGAGAGATTTAAGTTTTCGTCTAGTTGCAGTTTTGACTCATCATAAAGTAGCATAGATGGTTAATGTGACTGCTGCAAAGCACATGTAGCATGCTGATCACAAAATTGAGTTTTAGGAAGTTAACTAAGTGGGTTACTGCTTTTGTCACAGAGATCCTTTTGTTACTTGCAGTTTATTAGTTATAGTCCTTTTAATATAGCACAGTGAGCTATGAATTGGCATCAAAGAGCTGCATGCAAACTGCAAGGTATAGGTGTTGCCGTCATTAGTTTTGTGGACCTTAGTTCCTCAACAAGGAGAACTGATAAGGAGCAATCATTTACATCAAACACCAAGAACAGTAAAGTTCATTTTAGGCTTCACAACAATCAACAGAATGGGTTGGTGTGAGTTAAAGGGTTTTATTAACAAATTATTTCAAATTGATGTATTTATTAAGTAAATATTAATATTTAGTCATCATCACCACAGATTCAACTAATCAATTAGTCCGTATTTCAAAACAAGATAATTTGCATTTATTACAGGTGTCATTCAGCTAAAAAGTTTGCACTTTCCAGTTAATTGTGTTTGTTTGCAAAATGAGGAAACTTGCACCATCAGTGTAGAACCATGTTTTTTCCCTCATCTTTTTTTTAATCTAAGGATGGTAAAAAGGTTTTGTTTAGAAATAACTAGTTAGTAAAGCCAACCCCAACCACTGTGTTATGTTTGAAATCCTGAGTTTGCACCTTTCCAGACCAAACACTCTTAACATATAATGACTACTAGTATAAATGACGTAACTCCTACACCTTGTAGTCCATATTTTTTTGTGTTGAAATTTTTTATTGTTGGTCACAGGAACGACTTACATTAAAGATTCAAATACAATGGAAAGGTCCAACGAGTGAATAGTACAATGTAGAGAACAATATGTGGAACCAGGGGAAGGGATGGCCGACGGAGATAAGGGTGGGGGGGTAATGGGGTAAGAGGGGGAGAACGGCTAGTTTGTAGGAGGGGGAGCGCGAGGCAATGATGTATAGCTATTGTTCGATCTATCTTCCCTTTACCACATGGTGGGCCTTCACTGTAGGTCGCAGCACAGTGGGACATAACATTTATCAGGCGGGGGTGGGGATAATACCATCACCCCTCTCACCATAGCATCATAAAAAGCTGGGAGGTGAGAAAAGGGAAGGGGGGTGTGTGACCAGAGTGTGAGTGTAGTGTATGCGTTGGTGTGGGGGCTTGCAGTCCATATTGTCTTATTTACCACATCCTATACATTGATTTACACACTTGTATGATTCATTGTCTCTGAATATTGAGTATGTGTGATATAAAGTCCTCTGACACTATGCATTGGTATGAGTAGCACCATAAAAGAAGTTAAATACATGTGAGAGAGGGGCCATGGAGAGATGAGGGACATGCTTGAAAGGATGTAGTAAGGTAATCCGCAGAGAATGGAGGCATTGGGGGCCGCCAATAAAGACTGGAGGCCAAGGCGCCATTAGTGCTAAAGCTGTCCCTGGTTCTATCACTCACTGATGGAGTGTAATGGATACATTTTCAATACGGGTTATTTTAACACATGGACAAAGTAAGTAACTGTTTCAAAGGTGTTTTTTTTTATACCAAGCCATTGGCAAACCGTGGGTCTCAAATAATTTATGATTATTACACAAAAGGAATGTCATTTTTTAGACTGGAACTTAACATTTTGTAATACACAGGTTAAAATATGTATAATTCAACCAATGTACTGGTTTGCTAATGTACTCATTAAAAGGTTAGGTTAAGGAAAGGGATAGCTACCTCTAATAACATAAACCAAAAAGACACAGGGGCCGATTCCGATCTCGGTCGGAGGCGCACCCAATACCATTCGGTCGGGAAAAAAGCCATGCGAAAGCCTGTTTCCCGACCGATCCGTACAGCACACCGAACGAGCAAGTACGATGCGCACAACAGCAAAAAATCCGGCTGAGCCGTACTCACCCAAACCAGGTCCTGTTCTCCGACCGAGGCGAATCCGGAAACGCCGAATCGAGTCGCACGGAAGGAAAAATGCAGCCCCGTCCGGCCGGACAAGTACGATGCGCTTTCCGTACGCGCCGAACCCGTCGCTACGCACGGCACGTCAAAGCATCCGGGAGAGGCGCACATAAGCTCCGATTCGCGCCACAACACGATCCACGGCTCCGAGACGACACGGCAGCGACGAGGACGAGGCGAAGCGACGAGGACGAGGCGAAGCGACGAGGACGAGGCGAAGCAACGAGAAGGACGAACGACACGAACCAACCATGAATCCCTTCGTCCCGATCATACCAATATTCTACATTTACTACCGGAACAGGCACGGACGCGTACGGCGAAGAAGGTAAGCCAGACACCAACCACAAAACACATACAACACGTACACGACACATCACACACACACACAGGGATGCAGAATATACTTACACCAGCAACAGCAGCACCATAGGGGCGGGATGCCCATCACCAATGCCACATATGCACACAGGGGCCTGAATGCGCACCACCACCCCTACCCAGGGGTGGCATGATGCCTACCACCACTACCACCCTCACCCAGGGGTGGCATGATGCCTACCACCACTACCACCCTCACCCAGGGGGGCAGGATGCCTACCACTACTACCACCCTCACCCAGGGGGCAGGATGCCCACCACTACTACCACCCTCACCCAAGGGGGCAGGATGCCTACCACTACTACCACCCTTAGCCAGGGGGGCAGGATGCCTACCACTACTACCACCCTCACCCAGGGGGGCAGGATGCCACCACTACTACCACCCTCACCCAGGGGGGCAGGATGCCTACCACTACTACCACCCTTAGCCAGGGGGCAGGATGCCCACCACTACTACCACCCTCACCCAGGGGGCAGGATGCCTACCACTACTACCACCCTCACCCAGGGGGCAGGATGCCCACCACTACTACCACCCTCACCCAGGGGGGCAGGATGCCTACCACTACTACCACCCTTAGCCAGGGGGCAGGATGCTTACCACTACTACCACCCTCACCCAGGGGGGCAGGATGCCTACCACTACTACCACCCTCACCCAGGGGGCAGGATGCCCACCACTACTACCACCCTCACCCAGGGGGGCAGGATGCCTACCACTACTACCACCCTTAGCCAGGGGGCAGGATGCCTACCACTACTACCACCTCAACTACCACCCTCACCCAGGGGGGCAGGATGCCCACCACTACTACCACCCTCACCCAGGGGGGCAGGATGCCTACCACCACTACCACCCTTAGCCAGGGGGCAGGATGCTTACCACTACTACCACCCTCACCCAGGGGGGCAGGATGCCTACCACTACTACCACCCTTAGCCAGGGGGGCAGGATGCCTACCACTACTACCACCCTCACCCAGGGGGGCAGGATGCCCACCACTACTACCACCCTTACCCAGGGGGCAGGATGCTTACCACTACTACCACCCTCACCCAGGGGGGCAGGATGCCTACCACTACTACCACCCTTAGCCAGGGGGCAGGATGCTTACCACTACTACCACCCTCACCCAGGGGGGCAGGATGCCTACCACTACTACCACCCTTACCCAGGGGGGCAGGATGCCTACCACTACTACCACCCTTAGCCAGGGGGCAGGATGCTTACCACTACTACCACCCTCACCCAGGGGGGCAGGATGCCTACCACTACTACCACCCTCACCCAGGGGGCAGGATGCCCACCACTACTACCACCCTCACCCAGGGGGGCAGGATGCCTACCACTACTACCACCCTTAGCCAGGGGGCAGGATGCCTACCACTACTACCACCCTCACCCAGGGGGCAGGATGCCCACCACTACTACCACCCTCACCCAGGGGGCAGGATGCCTACCACCACTACCACCCTTAGCCAGGGGGCAGGATGCTTACCACTACTACCACCCTCACCCAGGGGGCAGGATGCCTACCACTACTACCACCCTTAGCCAGGGGGGCAGGATGCCTACCACTACTACCACCCTTAGCCAGGGGGGCAGGATGCCTACCACTACTACCACCCTCACCCAGGGGGGCAGGATGCCCACCACTACTACCACCCTTACCCAGGGGGCAGGATGCTTACCACTACTACCACCCTCACCCAGGGGGGCAGGATGCCTACCACTACTACCACCCTTAGCCAGGGGGCAGGATGCTTACCACTACTACCACCCTCACCCAGGGGGGCAGGATGCCTACCACTACTACCACCCTTACCCAGGGGGCAGGATGCCTACCACTACTACCACCCTTAGCCAGGGGGCAGGATGCTTACCACTACTACCACCCTCACCCAGGGGGGCAGGATGCCTACCACTACTACCACCCTCACCCAGGGGGCAGGATGCCCACCACTACTACCACCCTCACCCAGGGGGGCAGGATGCCTACCACTACTACCACCCTTAGCCAGGGGGCAGGATGCCTACCACTACTACCACCCTCACCCAGGGGGCAGGATGCCCACCACTACTACCACCCTCACCCAGGGGGGCAGGATGCCTACCACCACTTCCACCCTTAGCCAGGGGGGCAGGATGCTTACCACTACTACCACCCTCACCCAGGGGGGCAGGATGCCTACCACTACTACCACCCTTAGCCAGGGGGGCAGGATGCCTACCACTACTACCACCCTCACCCAGGGGGGCAGGATGCCCACCACTACTACCACCCTCACCCAGGGGGGCAGGATGCCTACCACTACTACCACCCTTAGCCAGGGGGGCAGGATGCCTACCACTACTACCACCCTTAGCCAGGGGGCAGGATGCTTACCACTACTACCACCCTCACCCAGGGGGCAGGATGCCTACCACTACTACCACCCTTACCCAGGGGGGCAGGATGCCTACCACTACTACCACCCTCACCCAGGGGGGCAGGATGCCTACCACTACTACCACCCTCACCCAGGGGGGCAGGATGCCTACCACTACTACCACCCTTAGCCAGGGGGCAGGATGCCCACCACTACTACCACCCTCACCCAGGGGGGCAGGATGCCTACCACTACTACCACCCTCACCCAGGGGGCAGGATGCCCACCACTACTACCACCCTCACCCAGGGGGGCAGGATGCCTACCACTACTACCACCCTTAGCCAGGGGGGCAGGATGCTTACCACTACTACCACCCTCACCCAGGGGGGCAGGATGCCTACCACTACTACCACCCTCACCCAGGGGGCAGGATGCCCACCACTACTACCACCCTCACCCAGGGGGGCAGGATGCCTACCACTACTACCACCCTTAGCCAGGGGGGCAGGATGCCTACCACTACTACCACCCCCACTCATAGGATGGACAATGCATGACACAACCAGCACACCACAACCTAGGGAATGCAAGAAGAAGACATCCCCCAACACCATGACAAGCGTGTGTAGACTGTGTCAAATGCCTACAACACCGAACATGACTTTGAACATACAATGTGACCCCCTAGCACATGTGCCACACATATATGTGTGTGGCACCCACAATGCAAACAGGCCATGACCATTGTGGCAATGGGGTCCAAACCCCCATCATCACAGTGACCAAAAGGTAAGTGTGGGGTCCATAGCTGAAGCACATTTCGAACATTGTGGCAATGGGGTCCAAACCCCCATCATCACAGTGACCAAAATGTAAGTGTGGGGTCCATAGCTGAAGCACATTTTGAACATTGTGGCAATGGGGTCCAAACCCCCATCATCACAGTGACCAAAATGTAAGTGTGGGGTCCATAGCTGAAGCACATTTTGAACATTGTGGCAATGGGGTCCAAACCCCCATCATCACAGTGACCAAAATGTAAGTGTGGGGTCCATAGCTGAAGCACATTTCGAACATTGTGGCAATGGGGTCCAAACCCCCATCATCACAGTGACCAAAATGTAAGTGTGGGGTCCATAGCTGAAGCACATTTCGAACATTGTGGCAATGGGGTCCAAACCCCCATCATCACAGTGACCAAAAGGCAAGTGTGGGGTCCATAGCTGCAGCACATCTTGAACATTGTGGCAATGGGGTCCAAACCCCCATCATCACAGTGACCAAAAGGCAAGTGTTGACAAAGTAAGAGGTGCAACTGCCAAACTGCATGGATGATTCTTGGTCACAGAACAACAAACACATCAGTGGCAAAGTAGTGTATGTGTCCCATTGCAACATAAATTGGGGGAGCCAAATCCTGCAGTGCAAATAAGACATAACTTTGGCCATGTGCAGACAAACAACACCCATGGGGGCTGACACCGTCAACAATCATCAATGACACAATGACAGAAGTGACCATCCGAATGCAGACCCACATATTTGCACCAATGGGCACACACATGCAGATACCCTGTGGAGACTGCAGATGTGAGGCGAACAGATACCATACCATGGCAGCAATGGGACACACAATCAACAATTAGCAACAAATGAGGGCTCCCGTCCCATCAGCCTGGTCATGGAAGTGCCAACGGAATCATCAGCACAGATCCAACACACTTGTATAGCAATGTTGCACTGACAACACAGATGAGTCCTTCCCCATTGATGCCCAAACCTGCATGTTCACTGGAGATGGCCACACGGTCAGGGAAGTAGACGAATAGAACAATGGCAGGCACAACAGATGTGCAGGGGTGGAAGCCACAGATGTGAAGTTGCCAATCTAAGTAGGAAATCTCATTGCCAAATACTGAACACATGACACCCTCAGATGCTGCTATGGATGACATGGATACACCACAGGATAGGACACATAACCCCTGGACCACATGGGTTCCTGCACAGTAACACTTCATTATCATGAGACCAAATATCACCATCACTGCAGCAAGGGCATTCTTAGCATCATCAACATCATGTACATCAGAAGCAAAAGCACTAGAGAACAGAAAGTTGCTTTATTCAGCATATGTGGCATTAAAAGTAGAAGTCCGGTAGAACATAAACAAAGGCCAATGGCCAGTCCATCAACAAAGTCACAAGTGGGTGACAGTGGCAGATGCCACCCTACACATGCCTGCACAAAACCAGGGACAATCCACTAGGAGGGGCAACCGGGGGGGTAGGCCAGGCACCGCAGGGACAGGATCAGGGCTCACCAGGAGGAAGCAGGGAAGGGGTGGTGGGTGCTGGAGAGCCACTGACAACTGCAGTGGAGGTGTCTGACATGGTGTGTGCCGGCACAACTGGGGGCATGGCTCAGATGTTGTGGGTGCCGGCACGACTGCAGTGGACCCTGCAGATGGAGTGGACAGGTCCGCCACTGCAGTGCCCAAGTCAGACAGGGTGGTAGTGGACTCCACTGCAGTGCCTACCACCAGGGGAGGAGAATGGGGAACAGGCAAGGTGGGCTGGACAGAGGGGGAGGACACCCTCACCACATCAGTGGCACAGACAAGCGCAGCGGGGGTGTGGTGCCGGGAGAGCAAGTGGCAGGGGAGAAGGCTGGAGCCTCTTGGGGATGGTATATCTGTGGGTGGGGGAACCTGGGGCAAGGTGTGGCGGGGGCACCTGTGGAGTGGGGGCCTGAGGGATGGAGGAAGGTGACCTGGTGCTTGAGCTGCAGGGCGGCGGCGGGGTCTTGCTCTTACCACTCCGGGGGACTTGCGGGTGGGGGCCTCAGTCTGTCTGCGCCTGGGGGAGGGTGTCCGGGGGCGAGGGGCACTCTGCTCCGTGTGGGGGCTTCCTCTTCCCCCTGGATGCTGGGGCAGCTGGATCGGAGGGGAAGAGGCCGAGGTCACTGAGGAAGAGGCGCTGGGTCTTTGGGGTTGCAGGTGAGGCAAGGGAGGGTGCTTTGGAGGGAGAGGCAACTGAGGACTGTGCAGTGCCCGTGGATGCGTGTGTGTGTACCAGGGCCCCATCCCCTGTGAGTCTGACTGTGCGTGCGTGTGCGTTTAGTTTGTGGCGTGTGTGTCTGTGTGCTGGATGTGTGTGTGCCTGTGCCGGTGTGTGTGTGCTTGGGACGGGCAAGGTGCTGGGGAGTGTGGATGGAGCAGAGGCAGGAGGGGTGAGGGACTGTCTGAGGAGGAACACTGCTGCCATCAGGGAGGAGTCCATGGACCTGTTGCCCCTCTGTAGGTCAGACATGCCCGATGAGATGCCCTCCATGAATGACACCAGCTGAGTCAACAGTGCGGTGTGCGCATGGAGGACACTCAGCATGGCTGTCTGCCCTACATGGAGCTGGCGAAGGAGGTACACAGACTCCTCACTCAGGGCAGCAGGGGACACAGGGGCAGGGGGTGCGGTGCCTGGGCCAAAGGAGACATGCTCCCGAACATGGGAGCCTCCACGGACCTTGGGAATGGGAGCCGATGGGAGGGCGGTGGTGGTGCTGGTGGTGGCGGGGACAGCAACACTAGCTGGGGTGTGGTGGCTGCTGACACCCGCCTCCACAAGGGAGTCATCCTCCGAGTTGCTCTGGTCCTCAGCTGAGGTGGATGGTGCTGAGGATTCCTCGGTGTGGCTCCCCTCGCCCTCCGTGCCACTGGGTCCCTCCGACCACTCCTCGGCTGCTGACCCAGTCTGGCTCTCTGGCTCCTCCTGGTCCGTGGAGCTGTCCCCTTCCGTGGCCGTGGATGTATCTGCAAACAATGGGGAAACAGACAGACATCAGTCACCTGCACAAAACGCACACACCACTGTGAGCACAGCACATCACAGAGCAAGCCCTGGCATCATTAGTTGTACATTGCTAAAAGTGCCCTAACTGAACAGGAGAAGCCAATTGTCAGTCTGATGCCAAGCATGGCACTCACATCCCACATGGCCTTGCACCCATCTGTCTGGTGTCTGTTGGATTGCAACACCCCAGTGTGGACACATGCACCAAGTACACAGTAGTTGGACAGTGCAGAGGACACGGTGTGGACACATCACAGCTCTTGCCACTGAGTCAGTACAGGTTTCCGGATGAAAGGGATGCCCAGAGTCAAATAGGAAATGCATGTGATGCATACCAGCGACAGACACCATGATGCACCCATGTCCTGATAGCCAGCGCCACTATGGTGTGCATGTAGCACATGTCACTCCCCTGCAGGACCACAAATAAGTTGACACATGCCATGGCAGAGGCATGACTGTTAAGTCATACATCACTGTCTCAGTGATGTATGACTTGGCAGCCAGACAACAACACTATGCACTGTGTCACAATAGTAGGTCATGGGGAATGCAAGTCCTGGAGCTGCACAAGTGCACATGTACATCCCCCACACAACACATCATCTCAACCCTCATCTGTCCAGGTCACACCTATTGGACATATGGGAGACCTGTGACACTACCCTCTGAACCTGAGCCCCTCACAATTTGCTGTGAATGGGGAACAGCTGCCTGAACATCACATTCGCATACCCCAGTCTGCACGGGCAGCTGATCAAACACCTATGTGACACACAAGTATCGTCTCCTATGGTCACATCTCCAGGGGCATGCTGAGCCCCTACCAAGAAACACCCCAGCAGTCCTGGCAACTAATCCACAGCACACTGACACAGAGGCAGACACCGGAGGGGTCAAATCACTGTGCACAATGTGTCAGCTGATACACGGGAGTGGGAGTACAGAGTGCATTGCATGGCCTGGAGTAGGCATGACTGTCCTGCTCCACATGAATGAGGGATGTGCCCTGGACAGTGGATAGCTGGCTATGTATGTGTGACACACGTAATCTGCACACTCCTGGGGCACAAACATTGTTCCCACCCGCTGCATGGGCGTGTGCCACATACCCCAGGCACATGTGGTGGCTCAGCTCAGCAAGTGGACCGCATATCAAAGCAACACGCAGATCACATGTCCAAACCCAGGCGTTGTGTGAACAATGGACCCACCCATGATGCCCACAACAGAGTTAGGGAAACAGATGCTGTCCCCCACCTTTAGTGAAGCAAACTGCAAGGACACAGTCCCAAGTGACACAATTCCCTAACTGTAAGGGCCACACCTGGGTATCAGATGAGCAGTGGGCAGTGCACAATAGAGGGACATGGCTCCTGGACAACATGACTGCTGCACTGTGGCAGTTGAACCAGGCCAGAGGAGGGCACAAAGCATGTAATACAGAGTTCACAGTGCAGTCTTTGACTCACCCCCTCCTTGCTGCTGTCTGGCCTTCAGCTGCCCATCCAGGTCTGGAAACACCACCGCCAGGATCTGGAGCATGTGGGGGTCAGGGTCCGTGTTCCGCCCCTCCTGCGAGGAGGCGACAGCTTCAGCTGGACCCGTGCAATCCTCCGGGTCCAGCCCCGAAGGTCCTGCCACCTCTTCTGGCAGTTGCGGATCCGGCGCTTGTAGACCCCCACGGACCGGACAGCCTGGACGATGTCCTTCCAGATTTCCTGCTTCCGATGGGCATTAACCCGTCAGGATGACAAAGTGAAAAGGCCATTACCACACATGCAACATATCCGTGCATGACACAGTTGTATATACATGTCTCAATCACAGGGGCACATGATGTACACAGGCAGTGCAAAGCTGACCATGGACAGTTTGCCAGACGTCACTACATGGTATCATTGCATGGGAAGTAAAACCATGTTCAAATGCACTGTCACTGCACCATACCTGTCCAGTGCAAGTCACTACACACTATGGGGGGTGACAACTACTCAGTGAGCCTGCTAGCCAGTGGCGTGCAGACTCTCAGCCTTGCTAGTCAGACAAAATGCACATTCAGAAAGGCAGTGCACAGAACACTCACCTGCTCCCCTGGTGTCCCATACAGCTTGCTGTACTGTGGAAGTAGGTTGTCCAGCAGGGCCTGGTTCTCTTCAAGGCTGAAGGCTGGGGCTCTCTCCACAGTACGTGCCATTGCAGGGTCCAGAGGGGCAGAGACAGCAGCAGTGCAGTGGCAGATGTCGTCTTGGAGCATGTAGTGCAGGCAAGTGGGCTCTCAGGGGAACAGCCAGCAATATATATGTGCTGGAGAGGCAGATACTGTCCCTTGTGTCCAAAGTGATAGGTCCAAGTCGTTTGCATCTTCTGAATCTGGCCAATCCATGGAATAGCAGCACCAAAACACGCCCACAGCATCCTTCAAATCTTCAACTTCATGACATACATGATTTTGCAACATTGTTGTGGGTGACCAACTGATTTTCCAGCAACCGACTCGTTCGAAATTCGAAAACGCGTCCGTTGCCAGGCAAGCCCATTGTCAATGGGTGCGCACCGATCGGTCCATTGCGGTACAACGCGAACAGGGGTACAAAGCGTACCCGCACAAATTGAAAGCAATGGGCCGGGCGGAGGCACCGATCGGTCCATTGCTGTTCAACGCGCACAGGGGTACAACGCGTACCCGCACACATTGAAAGCAATGGGCCGGCCGGAGGCACCGATCGGTCCATTGCAGTTCAACGCGCACAGGGGTTCAACGCGTACCCGCACACATTGAAAGCAATGGGCCAGCCGGAGGCACCGATCGGTCCATTGCAGTTCAACGCGCACAGGGGTACAACGCGTACCCGCACACATTGAAAGCAATGGGCCGGCCGGAGGCACCGATCGGTCCATTGCTGTTCAACGCGCACAGGGGTACAACGCGTACCCGCACACATTGAAAGCAATGGGCCGGCCGGAGGCACCGATCGGTCCATTGCAGTTCAACGCGCACAGGGGTACAACGCGTACCCGCACACATTGAAAGCAATGGGCCGGCTGGAGGCACCGATCGGTCCATTGCAGTTCAACGCGCACAGGGGTACAACGCGTACCGCGCACATTGAAAGCAATGGGCCGGCCGGAGGCACCGATCGGTCCATTGCTGTTCAACGCGCACAGGGGTACAACGCGTACCCGCACACATTGAAAGCAATGGGCCGGCCGGAGGCACCGATCGGTCCATTGCAGTTCAACGCGCACAGGGGTACAACGCGTACCGCACACATTGAAAGCAATGGGCCGGCCGGAGGCACCGATCGGTCCATTGCAGTTCAACGCGCACAGGGGTACTAACGCGTACCGCACACATTGAAAGCAATGGGCCGGCCGGAGGCACCGATCGGTCCATTGCAGTTCAACAGCTGCACAGGGGTACAACGCGTACCCGCACACATTGAAAGCAATGGGCCGGCCGGAGGCACCGATCGGTCCATTGCAGTTCAACGCGCACAGGGGTACAACGCGTACCCGCACACATTGAAAGCAATGGGCCGACCGGAGGCACCGATCGGTCCATTGCTGTTCAACGCGCACAGGGGTACAATGCGTACCCGCACACATTGAAAGCAATGGGCCGGCCGGAGGCACCGATCGGTCCATTGCAGTTCAACGCGCACAGGGGTACAACGCGTACCCGCACACATTGAAAGCAATGGGCCGGCCGGAGGCACCGATCGGTCCATGCAGTTCAACGCGCACAGGGGTACAACGCGTACCCGCACACATTGAAAGCAATGGGCCGGCCGGAGGCACCGATCGGTCCATTGCAGTTCAACGCGCACAGGGGTACAACGCGTACCCGCACACATTGAAAGCAATGGGCCGGCCGGAGGCACCGATCGGTCCATTGCAGTTCAACGCGCACAGGGGTACAACGCGTACCCGCACACATTGAAAGCAATGGGCCGGCCGGAGGCACCGATCGGTCCACTGCAGTTCAACGCGCACAGGGGTACAACGCGTACCCGCACACATTGAAAGCAATGGGCCGGCCGGAGGCACCGATCGGTCCATTGCTGTTCAACGCGCACAGGGGTACAACGCGTACCCGCACACCTTGAAAGCAATGGGCCGGCCGGAGGCACCGATCGGTCCATTGCTGTTCAACGCATCACTGTACATGTGACTGGCATATGTCAGCATGCCTGTCTCAGATGGACATTTGCCAGCCACAGATAGCTCCCAGGGAGTGAGGGGCACACCTACATCACGACAGCCTGTCCAAACTTTATCATAAGGCATGTAAGGCTGCATTTCCTATTGTGTGTATGTTGGTGTACATGTTGTCCTGTGGGTGTCACCTGTGGGCAGCCACCCCCAGGCTGTGCACGTGTTCATGGGGACAGGATCCTGGGTGTTACGTGTACGTGACCACTGTGATGTGCAACTGTTCATATCTGTGCATGTGCCATGGTCACATTTCACAGTGGTGTATGTGTATGTCATGTCACATACCCCGTGAGTCCCATGTGGGACGGTATGTTTGAGCCAGGGTGTCCCAGTGGCACAATAGTGATGGTCCTCCACAGTCTTTGTGCATGTGGTGTTTACAATGTCTCTGATTTCATGTGCACAATGGGAGACAGTCTCCACATCCACGTTGTGTGTGCATGGACTCTGATGTTGTGCGTGTGTGTCACAGACGTCCATGTCTGTCCTGCCGTGGCAAGTGGGGCCACTACCTGTGGGGGTCATGGTTGTTTTGCTGTGGTGTATACATGATACTCCATGTAATGCCAGTGTCCATGTGGCATTACAGGGTCCCTGGGAATGTACCTGTTGTTGAGCTGTGGTGCCTGGGGCACATCTGTCCTCACATGTCCCTGTGGGGGGTTATTGTGACATGGCAGCAGGAGATGGGAACTGTGACACGGCCTCATGATATCCAATGGGCCAACCTGGGACTAATTGATGCCACCTGTTGGACCGTGTTGACAGATGTTGGCCATGTATGTACCATACATGTCCTTCCGGTACTGCACACTTCATGTAGTTGTGCCTCATAATGATGTATGTTGGGATCTTGAGTGTGTTCAATGCCGCATATGTGGGGTGACTGACAATCTTGCTTACTTCTCCTCTGCACTGCAGGGCTCCTGCTGTCCATCGGCCATTCCCAGACCTGGCAACGATGGTGGAACGGGACAGCATCCGACGGTACCGCTTCACCAGGCAGCTGATTGAGGATTTGGCAGTGCAGTTGTCCCAACATTTGCAGCCTGGCCGGCCGTATCCTACAGCGCTGACCCCCAAGGTGAAGGTGATGGCAGCCCTACACTTCTTTGCCACTGGTACCTTCCAACATACTGTGGCGACTGCTGGTGGGATGTCACAGACCATGTTCAGCCGTGTGCTCCGCGATGTTTTGGCGGCAATGTTGCTCTTCCTGAACCGGTACATCTATTTCCCTAGACTGCGACGACTCACTGACGTGAAGAGTGACTTTTATGCCCTGGGGAGGATGCCGCATGTAATTGGCTCCATTGATGGGACACATGTGGCTTTGGTACCACCACAGGCCCAGGAGCAGGCCTACAGGAACCGCAAGCACTACCACTCGGTCAATGCACTGGTGGTGTGTCTTGCAGACATGACCATCACACACGTGTGTGCCCGTTTCCCTGGTTCAGCACACGATGCCTTTGTGATGAGGAGTAGTCGCATCCCCAGGATGATGGCACAGATGCAGAACCAGCGTGCCTGGCTTGTCGGTGTGTACTGACTTTGTGCCATTGTGTGTGATCTGATCTGTAGTATTCCGCCCACTGTTCCAAGTCAGCTAATGTGCACTTGTTTGTCCGTAGGTGACTCGGGATACCCCAACATGCCGTGGTTGCTGACACCCTTCAGGAACCCTGTGACACCTGCCCAGATGCGCTACAATGAGGCACATGGTCGGACCAGGAGAGTGATTGAGCGGACCTTTGGTCTCCTGAAGAGCCGCTTCCGCTGCCTGGACAAGACCGGAGGGTCCCTCCCATATGCCCCTGCGAAAGTGTGCAAGATTATCATCGTCTGCTGCATGCTCCACAACCTGGCAGTGCGGAAGGAGTTGCCTCTCATCCAGGATGACAATGACCAACATCCGCCACCTGTGGAGGATCCTGGCCTGGACCACGATGCCAGTGACGATGATGATGATGATGATGGTGATGGTGATGGTGATGTCCGCACACAGCTCATCACCAACTTCTTTAGCTGAATGTGAGTATCCTGAGGTGTCATGTCAATGATGTGAGTTGGCATGATGTGTGGGTGGTGCTCTGGTGCTGTGGGAGTGTGTCCATGGGCCACTTGACTGGATGTGTGTTGCGATGTGGCTGTACTCCCCAACAGTGTTGACATGCTAACTTGGTTCTGGGTGGGTATCTTGTAACATGTATTGTGCATGTGTTTTGCTGTTCTGTCCTGTACTCCATTGCTTTTGACTGTGTGTCATTTCTGTCCTTCACAGGGTACTTTCAGATTCATTTGGTCAACTGTGTCCACCGACGACGTGATTGCACATCCAGGCTGGTAGCTGTTGTGTCCCTACAGGTGATGTGCGCCACACCCATGGACTTCCTTCCGTCTACAGTTGTTGACTGTGTGCCCGCTGCCAGGTGGGGTTACCTTGCATCTGTAGTGGTTACGGCATGTTGCAACTGTGTAATAAACCTGTGCTTCACTTTGTGATGTGCGTTGTCTGTGGTCACATATTTGACTGCCATTTGCTTACTGCACCTGTGGGCTACTTGACTACAACTGGGAATGGGTGTGGTGTCTGTGCATTGCACCATCTTCCCTGGCAACATCAGTGTAGGCAATGAGTCAGATGGCCTAGGTGTGTATGTGTCGTGTAGCCCTGGTGGTGTGTCTCCCTCATGTGTGTCACGTTTCCTGTACTCACATGCCTGTGTTGTCCTTGCTGTTGCAGTTCGCATACACAGTGTAATTTTGCAGTTCATCATCCCCATAACAGCACCCACGTTGGAATCACGACAGAGGCAAGTATGGTGTATTAGTGTGTTTATTGTGATACATTTGTGTTAATAGTGCATAGGATGGGTTGTGCTGTACATGAATCTTGCAATCCCAAGTTCCTAGGTGAATTGAAAGTCCGGGTAGACAGGATCCCCAGTATCGGGGCCACAGTTGTCTGACACATTGGTCCAACTTGTACTCCCCATGCAATGTGTGGGAGTAGTGTTGCCGTCAACAGGGTGAACAGTCTGTGCACAAAGGCGAACATCCAGAACAGGTTCAGGCTTCCTGGGAGTTGCGCTTGGCCATCGGCCTCTCACTTTTCCCTCCTCGGACGACCCCTCTTCTTGGGGGGGGCCCTCAAGTGCAGGCTGCTGCGGTGCAGGGGACTCTCCGCCAGAGTCCTCCTCCCTCCCTGTGGCAGTTGCAGTTTGTTCGGCACCAGATGTTGTTGGCACACAGGGAGGTGTGGACTGGTTGCTGTTCATCTGGCGGAGGCATTGTAAAATGTCCCTGTGCACCGCCGTCATCTCATGCAGTGCATCCCACTTGGACTCCACGCGGGACATGTGTGAGTCCACACGGGACATGTGTGACTCCACGTGGGACATGTGGGAGTCCAAGCGGGCATGATGGGCAGCCTGCTGCTGTTTAATGTCTCTGAGGAACCCCACTACCTGGCTGAGCTCTCCGGTGCTGGACTGGTACGCATCAGCTATGCGTACCAGTTGTGGGTCATCATGCACACCAGCAACGTCTGCAAGCAGCGACCTCTGTCTCCCACCCCTCCCACCACCCCTGCTGACATGTGCAGTGTGTGCAGTGGCACGCACAGATAACCCTGGTCCACCTTGGGGGTTGGTGGTGGTGGTGGTGTCCATGGCCCCAGGTTGGTCCAGGGTCACTGTGCTGGTGTTGCTCCTTATTCTGTCCATGTCGGCAGGGATGGTATTCGTGGTGACAGTCGTTGTAGGGGTGGGTGCAGGGGGTGCAGCTGGTGGTCCTGCTGGTGCTGCAGCTGGTGGTCCTGCTGGTGCTGCATGTTGACTTGCACCGGATGTGCCAGGTTGTTCTTCATCGTCCGAGGAGGACAGAGGCTGTACGACGCCAGTGAGCTCGGCATCCTCTTGAGCCTGGGACTGGGACTCCTCAGCGTCTGCTGCTGTGTCCCCATCATCACCTGTTTTTGGGAGACACAAACAATGTATGTCATGTTTCTGCAGGCATCAATGGTTGACACACATGACAGTTGTGACTGTGCCTCTGGGTGCGGGCCTGTACATTGCATTGTCCTGAGTCGTCACAGTCAGGGGTTGATATTGGTGTGGCACATTGTCCTGCATTATTTGGGCATTTCTATGTATTTTCTGGGGTGTGAACATGGTCTGCATTGGTTGTGTTTGGTTGGCAGCCGGACCTCCTTCCCACCCACCCAGCCAGTCAGTTATCCCACCATGGAACGGTGCTTGCGTTGCAGGGAGTGTAAGTTGTCTCTCAGGATGTCAGTCAGTGGTGTCCTGCTGTTTGTCTGGTGCACAGTTGGCAGCAGGGCCTTGTGCTCCCCCCACAGCAGTAGCCAGTGTCCAGCCATCTTGTGAGTCCTTCTCCACTCCCTGTGATGTGGGCATGGTTCAGGAGTGGTGTTGATGGGACAGTTGTGGGGGTGACCAATATCAGTGACTACGACTCCCATCATGCTATTGCCTCCACCCCCTTCCCAGCATGCCCATGCTTCCCTTCCTTTTGACTCTGCTTCCCTGTGGGGTGGGCTGGCTGTGCTGACAGGATGGCTGGGAGTGTTGTCCTGGCAGTTGTTTGGCTAAGAGTCCCAAGAGTGTCCCTGTGCTTCACACAACATAACCCAGGGTGGTGGTTCTTTGTGGGATCTTGTGTTAGGATGGAGGGCATTGCATTCTACCAGGTGGGTACTGTGGAGTTTGTGTTGGGGGGTGTGTGAGGGGAGGGTGCTTGTGACTATGGTCAGTGCTGCAAGTCCCCCTTCCCACCCAGCCAGCCAGATATCCCACCATGGAACGTGCTTGCATTGCAGGGAGTGTAAGTTGTCTCTCAGGATGTCAGTCAGTGGTGTCCTGCTGTTTTGTTGGTGCACATTTGCCAGCAGGGCCTTGTGCTCCCCACAGCAGTAGCCAGTGTCAGCCATCTTGTGAGTCCTTCTCCACTCCCTGTGATGTGAGCATGGTTCAGAGTGGTGTTGATGGGACAGTTGTGGGGGTGACCCAATATCTGTGACTCGACTCCCATCATGCTATTGCCTCCACCCCCCTTCCCAGCATGCCCATGCTTCCTTCCTTTT